>JAUZNK010004575.1:0-10365 GCA_035046665.1 Euphysa ruthae | reverse complement strand
TATAAACTCCTTCAATTTTATACCCGAGGAAGTTCATGACATCATTGTTAAGCTAAAGAAGGGTAGAAATGAAATGCCTATATGGCTTTTGAAGACCATGCGGTATACACATGCACCTTCCATTTGTTGTATTTGCAAATAGTTTTTCTAGTACTCAAATATATTATATAACCAAAAAAAAATTGATTGGTTTAAATGCATGGTATATATCTGATTCCCAACCACAAGATCATGGGTTTAAATTTGGGTATCCTGTAACTAGGGTATGAGTAGCACTTCGGTGAGGTAATTTTGGAGAGATGATTGGTAATTTTTCTTGCAGGCAAAGAGGAAAATTTTTGGGAAATTTTGCCATACTGTATGGTGATATTGAATTTAAAATTGGCCACAAAGATTTTCTTTTTTTTTTTTGATTTCTAAGACACATCTTGAATCCCGATTTTTTGCTTTAAATTCAAAATTACTTTTTATCTTGTGAAAATGAAATACTTCAACGGTGGAGCAATACACTATATCGAGTGGGAAAATCTTGAATTAAACAAACTATTTAAATAGCAAACCTTTTTACGCTTTATTTCCAATCATTTCTATAAACTATTTTAAAATGACATACACAAATTATTGGGTTAATTATACTATTAGCACAATTTTTAGGGATCGTATCATATCTATTTTGAAATTTAAATTTCTTATATCAAAGAAATCAGTGGTTTTTAAACAATAAATCAACCAGAGAAGCAGCTCTTTCAGATGTAGTTATTGTATGCTATATCATGTACACTAGAAAAATCATTCATAACTTGACAGGACGATACTAAAACTCTATTGTTCCATCATATACATATGGTTTTTCTGGTTGTCATGGTACAGAACTTAAAATTTGTTCAAATGAAAAATTGACAATGTTAAAAAATGTCTCAACGCAGTTATGCTCTCACAAGACATAATAGCTGCACCTACAAAAGATTTGAAAATAATAGCATGTAGAGGTTCATCTAGCTGAGCAAGCAATTCGCACAAGACACTCAGCTTGTATTTGCCATGTTCAACAGAATATTCAACAAAATATAATTTTTTTTCTGCCATGATGGATTCTGTCCAAAATTTCAAAATTCTCAATGGTTAAAGTGTGGTCCATCGGAAATCTAATTTAGAGATCAAAAACGATCACAATTAAATACAAATAGTGAACGTGCCATATTTGACTCACACTTGGAGTTGGACTACAGCTTTCTGTTGAATATCAGCCTAAGTTAGCAAAAAAAAATATTTTACATCATTTATGTACTTTGTATGCAAATATATTGAATGAATGAATGAGTGAATCGTGGTGACATAAGTTTAAGAAAAAAAAGTAATTTTATCCCGGGTTTCAGGGTTAAAAATAATAACAAAACCCTCACTTCATGATAGCTCTGAAAGGCCTTTCCTCTATGCCTTGATCAGGATCAGATAGCCTACTGATGATATCTGGAACTATGTTGTACAGCGAATTACCCTGAAATATCAATAGAAGCATGGTAATCCGTACGTGAGGCATTAAATCACATGATATTTTCATGTGCATAATCAAAATTAATGTTTAATAATTAATATTTAATTAATTTAAATTAAAAGTAAATCTAGAGTGATAAATTTTGCAGTTAACTAAAAGCTCAATGCACCTAATTTTCCGGTTTGGTTGTAAAAGAATTTTCCATTGCTATATGTAATTTCAAAAGAATCTAAGGTAAGCTTAGAGGTATACAAGCACTTAGTGGCAAATCGACTCAAATTAAAATTTGCAAAAAACTGTCACTTTTTAGTTTCACTTTCTCAAAAAGAAAATTCAAAATAAAAATTATCAGAAATTTCATTGGAACTTAATTTTCAAGAAAAATGCAAATATGACCTTCCTTGACAAAATCTTTTTCTAAGAGCCCGTTAAATTTTAAAATTTCAAACAACAAACAAAACTTCAAAAGAACTGAAACACCAAGTATTTGATACGGCGTAAAACTCGCGAGTTCCTGGGGTAACAAAACAACATTCAGATAAAAAACAAATGGTGGCAAGAAAATGGTGGCAAAAATTGTCTGTCACAACAATATTTCCATTGTGGTCCCGTTATGTATCAAACACAAAAACAAAGAGATTTATTCAGCCGAAGCATAGTAAAAAAATAAATAAAAAAACAAAATAATAAAAATGTTTTTTTAGGTCTGCGAAGTATATCTAGAGAGCTAGAAAAAGCTTTCATTGGTCTTATGGACGCTTTAAGGCTGGAAAGATTTCTTTCTATATAAAAATCTAATTTTGGAAAAATAACAACCCAATGTCTCTCCACTCAGGGTTTGATCTAATAAGTCTCCTATGTATTTGACTAAGTTATGTTGTATAATAAATACATTCAAAGGATCTGTATTTTTTATTTTTTTTTTTAAACTTTCAATTTAGATGAAAAGAGGATACACTTGGTTTTTTTCTTCTCCAAATTGCACACTTAGTTTTTTATCAACAAACGACTAAGAAAGGTTGGAAAAATTTTTGTTTAGAATATTTTCTATTTCTTTTACGTCCTTATGTTGGAAAACCAAGCATAGCAATGCGTAAAAAAAGTAATTAACATTGTAGTGCTTGTGTCATGTCATTAACATATAGCAAAAACAAAAGAGGTCCTAAAATTGACACTTTGAGCAACCCCAAATTTCACCAATACTTCATCAGAAAGTTTATCACCGACTAACTCCAACTTTCTATGGTACTTTAACTTATGCAAAATTTTAAATATTGTTATTGTTTTTATCGTTTTCAATGTGACATCTTTCAGGATATAGCGGATAATTTTGGCCCTAAAATATACTAAAATAATTTTAAAATTTATTTTATTTTTCAGTCATATTTATTCAATGGATTACGGATTAAGAAACCAAGATACAGCAAGTTGTCCTCGCAACATTTTAACAAACGCTCAAAATTGAGCCCTTTTTTTTATTAAAGTAAGGATATCTGACATATCAAAGCCCATCAGAACCCATAATTAGAGAAGCATTCAGCACAAAGCAATATAGGCAAGAATTAATATAACACTAAATATAATTATCTTATAATTACCTTAACGCTTTGCGATAACAAAGATAATAATTAATTCACGTGAACCTGAGTACTCAATCAGCAGATAATTCACTCAACATGGTCATACTACTGTTTTATTGTTGTTTTTTTTTAAACATCTACCATCCTTTTCTTCCCTCCCTACACACAGAAATAAGGCAATAGCCTCGACCATGGGAGTTTAGCGCTATACTTTATCAAAACGCCTAGTGAAATTACATGGTCCTGATGAGAATCTCACGCCCTTAGGTTAATTGGGTATAACTATTATTTTTGTTTTTTTTTTTTAGGCTTTGGATTCATAAATATTAGATAATTCTTTTCCCACATTCAAGCCTTTAGGTAAAATTCCCTCTCCACATATGTTGGAGGTTACATCTGATGGCTGATCCCCAAAGTAGCTGATTCTGATAATTGTTACTGGAGGTTCTATTACCTTCAGGGACTCAACTCAACCCAATATCTTTTTTCCATGCACACCCTAGAATTCTACTAAGGATATCACACTTTTCTTTTCTCTCAGTTCTCTTTAGGTGATTATTTCACTAGTAGACTGTTTATATGAAAAAAAAACCTCGTGAAAATGTCTAAAAAAGTTAATGCTTTTGAAAGAATTTATATAATGTTGATTTTAGGCCTAAAAGGTCATATATTATTTATAAAAAAAGGGAATTTCTTCCAATAAATAATACTGCAACTCGCTCTCCCTAATCTTACAACTTCATACCAAACTTTAGGTAAAAATAACGAGCAATTTTGGAGAAAGATGGGCAAACAGACGTAGGAACATCAATGAAATCAAAAAACTCCAAAAAGTCTAAACAAAATTTTAAATACTAATTTTTGGATCAAGTTTGGACCACATTTAAATCCAGTTTCAAAATAAAGTAAAGCAACGTCATTCTAGCATGCCAACAAAATATAGTACAGCAGAATGGACATAAAAATATTTTTCTCCTAGATTACCTTTTGGGATATTTCAAAGAAAAACGATTTTGCTGCAGCCGAAATTTTTTCTTCCTTGTCTTCCAGACACACAGCCATCTCACTAATCTGTCCTTTCACCTTGACCATGTCATTGATGATTAGATGGGTGAGTATAGCAACAGCTGTATTTCGAACTTCAATGTTCTCGTCACGTAATCTAGAATACCATAAGCACAAAATTTGTCATTTTGTTGGCAAAAACGTTTTTTATTTCCTACCTAAAGGGCATTTCTAACTATTTATAAGGAAAACATTGCTATCAGGTATTTTTGGTTAGTTTCTGCAACTCCTAATAAATAAGGAAGTGGGAGAGGCGTAGAGTCAAAATCAGAAGGCAGAAAAAGGGCCCAGTAAAGTTGTTGTGTGTATTCACGAGACAACTTTTAACAGGTAACTCGAGTCTGTAAACTAGACTCTTGAATTGAGATGGTAAATAGTAATAGCGACAGACCAGCAAAAGGGAATTATCACTTCTTGGAATTTTCACAAGCTCTTCTTGGAATTATCCCCAAAATAAGCAAAGATTCACAGATCATAGAAAAATTTAGAAAAACAATTTTTTTTGTGTTAATATCATTCCAAAAAAAAATAATAATAATTAGGATAAACCACATATATGGTGCAAACAGTATAAGCTAAAAAAATAACTTTAGTTATTTATTGAGATATGTCCACATACCAAAAGGAATGACAACTTACCTGGCGTACAGATGCGGTGTCCAAGGTTCGATCAGGTTAGGAAAACGAAATGTTAAGTCACCAAATGAAATCATAGCATTTGAACGCATACAAGGATTCTCAGATTTCTCCAGGATAGTAAATAACAGTTGAAGATTTGCTTCACAACATTCAGAACTAAAAAAGAAAATTATCTTGCAATCATACCTCAAGAAATGAACTGACCTGTGCAAATAAATTAAAAGGACACTAAAATATGGTGTGGAAGTTATTGCAATTATAGAAAAGGTGGTACTTTAGTTAGATATAAGTAATTGTTCCACAGATTATTTAGTTGACATCCCTACACTAGCTAAAATACTTAAATGCTCTCATCGAAAGACTTTCAAATTTTCAGGAGGAGTTAACCATTAGCAAAGATGAATTAAACACGTATAAATCAAATTTGATACCTAACTTTTAACATATAACATTAAAACAGAATAACTTTGTAATTCTTCATAAAAAATAACAGATTGAATAAAATGTCAGTTTACAAATGTTACATATGTCATAAGTTTACACTTTAAAAATATAGAAAATGTTTATAACTTTGATAAATTTTTGCTCTAATAATTCAAAAACCATTAAATAGCAAGTAACTGCCCAATAAAAAAACATATTGTGTTGACTGTCAGTGATGTTTCTATGCACCACTACTTAGATTTCCAAGCATTTAACAGCAGCAAAGTCTCATAAAATTAAAAATAAATTGCACCTGTAAGCCATTAAGTCATTTTTGCGTTTTCGTGTTTATGCATACAATCTATCCTTTATGTTTTAGTGTTTATGCATGCAATCTATCCTTTACGTTTTAGTGTTTATGCATGCAATCTATCCTTTACGTTTTGGTGTTTATGCATTCAATCTATCCTTTACGTTTTGGTGTTTATGCATGCAATCTATCCTTTACGTTTTAGTGTTTACGCATGCAATCTATCCTTTACGTTTTCGTGTTTATGCATGCAATCTATCCTTTGCGTTTTTGTGTTTACGCATGCAATCTATCCTTTACGTTTTTGTGTTTACGCATGCAATCTATCCTTTACGTTTTAGTGTTTATGCATGCAATCTATCCTTTACGTTTTCGTGTTTATGCATGCAATCTATCCTTTACGTTTTTGTGTTTATGCATGCAATCTATCCGTTACGTTTAATTTCACTCAACTTCAAGTGATTACAAAAACTGATAAAGCATTCCGTTTGCACAAAGATGTTTTATTGTATATTTTTATGCTCAATAAAAACAACTTAAATAAGTCATCTGTATGTAATTCACAGCATCAAGTTTAGCTATTGCAATTCCATAAATGATTGTCTCCTAACGTCATAAAAATTTCAGACAACAAATTTTTTTCCAAAAATAATGATCTCCTAACTTCACGCAACATCTTTTTAAGAAAATTTTAACAAGCTTGGATTAAAAGGTTTTGTTAAATTTTTTCAAAACACTCCCATACGAATTAAATAATTTCTCCTATGGCCCTTAATAACAAGAAAAATCATTGCACGTACTATTAAACAGAATAAGAGTGCCCAGAACGTATTATTATTGCCTTGTTCTCTTGTGGCATTGCAGCATTTTAAATTACAAGGATTCATTTGCTGTAGTTGAGGATGATGTGGATATGGAGTGAAGCCCTTATTCAAGTGATTTTTGGAAAAATAGTATCTGCAAAAATTTGACAGAACCTTCTCATTCTGTTGTTGTTCATGTTATCTTGGCTATATTAGACCAATCGCAATAATCAGACCAATCGCATTGATCAGACCAATCGCATTGATCAGACCAATCGCAATGATCAGACCAATCGCAATGATCAGACCAATCGCAATGATCAGACCAATCGCAATGATCAGACCAATTGCAATAATCAGACCAATCGCAATGATCAGACCAATTGCAATAATCAGACCAATCGCATTGATCAGACCAATCGCAATGATCAGACCAATCGCAATGATCAAACCAATCGCAATGATCAGACCAATCGCAATAATACAGTCTGTGGAAGTGTTAGCAAATGAAGAGTTGCCTAATGTTTTTAATCATTTTAATTATTTAGGTAATATGTGTAGTGCAGGTGGTGGTTGTCAGCACAGTATGGCCGTGAAGTATGAGCTGCATAGGCTCAATACTGATCACATGCTAGTGAGTGATGGGCTTTCATTCTTAAGAATGGGAAAACTAATTCAATAAAACTTAGTAACAAGGAAAAAACAGTCAGTTGATTTGTCCATATGGAAAAAAAAAAGATGACTGGAAAAACAAAAATATTTATGACAGCAACTACAGTATAGAACATCCGTAAAACACATGACTAAGCACACTAAAGCAAGACGACAAGAAATGACACCTGAAAGAGTTTTTGGTAATCAGCAAACCTCCCGTAAGTCTGCCACTTAAGTATCTCAAAGATTAGTAAAGATTTTACAAAAGAAGATTGAGTTTAGGTAAGTTGCATCCTATCAAAAAATGATCAGAAATAACATCATACAAAATGACATCATACAAAATGACATCATACAAGTACATACCTTCAGAAAGACCAAAACTTAACTTTGGTGCCTTTGTCACAGAAATAAAAATTTTTGACAGATTATATATATGTATTGAAAACTGAATGGAAAAAAAAAGGGCCATCCTTGCCCCTTTCATAAAAAATTGAAAAAATGTAATAGACAGAAAAATATAAAAAAGGTCATTGATGGAAATAACAGTAACAAAAAACAAGCTTTCTTATTTTTAAACCTTAAATCTTCAATTCTCCTCCACAGAGGATTTCAAAAACAATTCTCTACCCTCCACAGAGGATTCCAAAAACAATTCTCTACCCTCCACAGAGGATTCCAAAAACAATTTATAAAAAAAGAATACAAAAAAGTGTTTTGTAAGAATTGAAGACGAGTAAATTTTAAAAACATACACTTGACAGTGAAAAGTTTGAATAATACAATGATAAATGCCTTCATTTGATACCAATCAGTTCCTTTTAAAATAAAATTTTCACAAGTTTTGAAAATAAAAAACATTTCCTACCTCACTAACATAAATTTTGACAAGGCAAGTGCTGCAGCAGCTTGGAGTTCGAGGTGTTTGAACTTATTTGGCTGACTCAAAACCAAAACTGCCACAGGACAAAAAAAACTCAATAAATTAGAACCTAAAAATAAATATAAGAAATAAAAAATCGGTTGACTAACTTTGAAAGAGCAAATTAAACTTATCTTATAAAAGCTATGCTATATAGCAATAATAAATATATAACTGCAAAGGACCATGTAAACGAGACGTCAATGAATAAATCATAAATGGATAAGTCGTAAATTGATAAGCCATAAATTGATAAGTTATAAATGAATCAGGAGTCAAAATAACATCGGTCATTGGTTAAAACCGATCAAAAAATTATTTAACCAACCTGAATTTGTGTAAAAAAAATTTTAAAACCGATCATATTTGTTGTTTTTACTTCGTGATGAAATTCCTACTAAACCTTTTTTTTCATTCCTGATAGAAATATCGCAGACATCTTGTAATTACCACTCCTCCGTAGATATTTTACATTACATTGTGAAATTGTTATAAAAAATATCTCACTATTATCAAAACAAAAACAAATTTGATTGAATATCCAACCCACGTGAACTCAGGATAAAGATTTTTTTTTTATTTCATACTTTGGTTTTTTTTATATTTACTTGTTTCGGGAACGTGAAAACTAAGAAAACATGTAGTTGTAATTGACCTTCACTTTAATGCATGCGGAAAAGCTTGAAGAATTGAAATTTGTTTATACATCAACATAAGATAAGTTTAAGTTTTATTAAAAAATCTTCTTCCTTCCTTCTTTTATTACCACTCTTTTACGCTTTTTACAAAGTGTTGAAACCGTTTTGAAGTTGATATAGATATAAACCAACCAGGATTGGGCACATTTAAAATCAACAAATCTATGCACAAAATGAGCAATAGATTTGAAAATATATACCTGTTTTCAATTATTCAATTTTAAAATATTAAAGAATGTAAACAACGTATTAATTTCATCTTTTAAAGCCACATTAAATTGATTTTTTGCATTCAAATAAATTTTTGCTTGCTCCTCCGCACACCCCTAAAAATTACAAACTATGAGGTTCGTAATAAGGCACATACCTCCCTCCATAAATAAATATTATGTACTTTGAAATTCTCAAAAATTAAATTTTAATATTGGTTAATACTTTAAAATCTTATTTGTTGATTATAAGCAAGTTTTTATTACTACACTTTAGGCGTAATGTATAAATTATGTGATAAAAGTGTGTTTATTTTAATTAAGAATAACTTAAAGATTGATGAAAAATCAAAACAGTTTTTGATTTTAAGAAATTGATATTCGATGTATATCTGCGAAATAACCTATTGATAGAAATACATAACTAATTCTACAAAGAACAATAATAAACTACAAATAAAGTGTGTGGATATTATATCAATAAATTGATAATTGCCTAAGAAATATTTACTAAATTAAATATTATTTTTTGCTTATGATAAGTTTTTTATATCGCATTTGGTGAATTCTTGTTAAGAATGAAGTAAAACAAAGCTATGCTATTAATAGGAAGAATAGAATCATATTCAGAAATCTATGTTTTCCTGCCAATAAAAAACATCTTTTGCACATAAGACTGGTTTTACACGTAAGCCTGGCTGACATAAAATTCATCAATTCAGGCATTTCACTCAAAAGTATAAATAAAAACATTACTCAAGGCTTTCAAGGATCAAAGATATTAAGCCTGCTTGAAGCTTTTATGAGCGTGTGATGCTCCCAATCAAGCGTCTCTCGCAGAGAGGCACTTTAGTGGGATATTTATCGTATATGAAACTTTAAAAAATTTTTTAAACTTCCTATCTGTTTACTTATTACTCAAACAAATGTTGTGAATTTGAATATTTATTACATTAGTTAAAATGTTCATTTATTTCAATATTATTTGAATGATTATTTTTCTATGATACAAAATTCTTTTTTTCAGCTCCTAGAAGTTAAACACTACAACAATATCTTTGAAAATCTGTTAACGTCATAAACTGCACTGCGCTGCCGTACTGCGTTGCTACAGTGCACAAGAGGGTGCTTTCCACACCACCTTCTTATATGCATAATATAAATTACCTTTTAAAAAAAAACAAACGTTACCTGTCACAATTTCCCGCTCACATATCTTCCTGATATATTCAGCTTCTGCATCCTCTGCTACCGCTCCACCTACACCCATGTCATCTTCCGCATTCTCCTAAAAAAATCATGATATCATAGAAAACTACACAATGTCTTCCAATTTTCCTAAATCTAACACATTTCAGAAATATTTGATTCAAAGTTTTGATAAAAAAAGAGCCTCAAAATTTCTAGTTCAATATCACAACTCTCCAATTCAAATAGCTTTGAGCCCTACTAAACACTAATATCACTCAAACCAGCTCCAACAATCTACAAATATCACTCAAACCAGCTCCAACAATCTACAAATATCACTCAAACCAGCTCCAACAATCTACAAATATCACTCAAA
>JAUZNK010004574.1:0-10365 GCA_035046665.1 Euphysa ruthae | reverse complement strand
TGTCACTATGTCAATTTCTCATGATTCAATGTTACTTTTATGTCAATTTCTTATGGTGCTATATATGTTACTTTTATTTCAATTTCTCGTGATTCAATATTATGTCACTATGTCAATTTCTCATGATTCAATGTTACTTTTATGTCAATTTCTTATGGTGCTATATATGTTACTTTTATGTCAATTTCTCGTGATTCAATATATGTTACTTTTTTCTAAATTTTTTATAAATGTATGTAAATTTAATTCATTTAACCAACATGTTTACACGCTGGCATTATCATTCCCTATCAAATGCAATATAGTAAATTTTTTTAAGCAAAGTGTCACATATTTGTCAAATTCTCTGTCATTGAATCTTATTTTAAGTTATCACAAAGGAATCATTTGACCTGATTGGGCACACACTGACATTCTTGGTTATTTAGCAATATCAATATCTTATTTGCTTTAAATTTTCAGCAGAATCTCTAATTTTATTAATTAATTTATTTTTTTCAAGATGGAGTTTTTGAATATTCTTATGATATAAAACGACCGTAATTGTGTAAATAGTAGGAGCACATGATTCAATTGTAAGGAAATTAGCGAATTTCTGGTTTATTTTATTAGCTCCTTTATAAAGTGAATTGAAAATTTTAAATACTTTTTTCTATGATAATTTTGTATTTTATATATTAAATTCTGATTGAAAACTTTATTTGAATTTTCTATGAAATCCATTCTCAAATTCTCTTTATGGCTGTTTGAATGTTTTTTTTTCTTATTATTTTTTCCAGTTTATGACTTGATATTAAGAAGTCGTTTTTTTGAATTCAAGGCGATAGATTTCTTAGCAAGCAAAATCAAACAGCGCCAGACATGGGGTCGGCAGATGTCAAAGATTGATGAATGCAAGCATTTGCTTTTCAAAACTTTATTGGCTCATGTTCCTGTAAGTTTCTCAATTAACATTTCAAAATCCATTGTGGTTGCTCTCAAAATACAACTCTTTTCATGTATTGTTCCATGACATTGTCCAAGTTACGGCAAAAGTATGCTCTTTTCTTTTTCATTGAAACTGATGCTAAGAATGTAACTTTGTTAACAATAAAACATTAAAAATTTTTTTTCTTTTTTTTTTTCACATTTGATAATTCAAGTCTAATTTAATCATTTTAAGGAATTCAAGGGCTATTCATTTAATGCAACCTGACCTGTGAAACAAGCAAGCAATAAGCTAGAACTACAGACAATAAACCAGTAAACTAGAGCTGCGATAACAGTCAAAATAATGAACGTTACAACTTAACACATTTGATTAAATGATGAATTGAGGTGATTACTACAACACTGCTAAGGATAAAAAATTTCATAAGGCAAAAAAAATATCTCACTTACGGTTATACAAAAGGCTTTAAAAAAATCTAAAAACAGTCTGGAGATCTTATGACTAAATAGCATAGAGAAAAGTTTCAAAATAACTTATCATTGTATCTAAAATATGTTGATAAACATAAAATATGCTCTTGTTGATTTTCAAACTATTCTTGAGTAGTTCTTGATTTTCCCAAAAATTATTTTAAGTGATATTCTCATTTGATATGAAAATTCATTATATTTTTCGAACATTTTTTTCTCTCTCACAATAAATTTGGTTTCATTATTCAAATTTGAAAGTTTTTGATAATTCTTGGATGTAATTTGTGAAAGTTTTGGTAAAAAAGAAAGCTGTTTTGGTGCCTCCTTCAAATAGGATCATTTTTAATCTCAATATTTTTTGATATTCTAAAAATAGACGTAGAGAAGATATGGGTGTTTGTTGGAACTAATTCTTTTAACTGCCCTTTGACAAATTTTATTTTATACACACGCATCATAAGTAAAATATAATTCAATTTATTTATTTTTTCAAAGAAATACATATTTTATTTATGAATTTATATAAGGTTATAATTAAGGATTGATTAAATTAAAAACATTAAAAATTTTTCATATTTGTTTGCAAGTTTAAAGAAAATGTTAGATTAACATTTTATTCAAACTTATAAACAATTTAGATTTCATTTTTCCTGTGAATATTTTAAGGTCTGCGGCATTAATGATTAACTTTAATTAAACATTAGATTACCAAGTTGAATTATCGTCCAAAAGCCGTGTATCTCGCGTTAATGGTCAGAAGAATTATTCTCGCTGTAAAAGGAGTGGTACGTTAAATTTCAAATTTTTAATTCCGATAGCGTAAATATTAAATAGTTTTGAAACCCTTCTAATCTGAATTATTTAGCATAGTCATCATATTCATATGTGGTAAGTCGTATGCTATTAAGAATGTTCATGATGAATTAATTTTTTTTTCTGCAACCTTTTTGATCAATTGTTCTCGCTTTAATGCTCCATATCATTGCGTTTTTAAATCATAGTTTAAGTTTTGCTCGGTTTCTCTGGTCAAATGAGAGCTATGAATACAGCAATTTCCCTACCGTGTTTGTTGTTACTGGAAGCAATGCTCCCCATGTGTTTAAAGTGTGAGCATGGTGCGAGTGGTTTTTTGTTGTCGAAGATGGTGTCAGCATTTGGGGAGGAAGAAGCAGCATGTTCGGCTCTGTCTTTTTGATGTTAGTTTTGAGGCTGAATTCGGTGGCAGCTTTTGCAAAATTATTGCTGAGGAGTTATATATCTTGGGAGGTGTGTGCCAGCAACTCATCAGAGTATTTCTCTTAACTAGATTGGTAGAAGTGAGAGTATGAGCTCTGAGTTGTTTGAATGTAGCTTCCATCATGTGCCCGTTGAAAGCTCCAAACAGCACTGCCAGGTACACTGTAAATATTAAAGGTGCTACACATCCTTGTTTTACACCATTGAATTCAAAACATATAAATTTATTGGAGGTATCACCGTCATACAAGGTTGCGTTTGCATTCTATCATTAATGATTTGCTTAAATTGATGATCTTAATTGTGCATCCATATTTCCGAAGTTCAACCCAAAGTGCTTCCTTGAATTGAATGCTTTGGTAAAGTTGAGGAAGACTGCATACAACGACATGTTTTGTTCCAAGCTTTTTCTTGAACCTAGTGGAGACTCCGAAAGTTGCACTGTGACTCCTGCAGTATACTGAGTGCAAACAACATATTCAGTCTGCTGAC
This sequence comes from Euphysa ruthae, assembly GCA_035046665.1. Classification (NCBI taxonomy): domain Eukaryota; kingdom Metazoa; phylum Cnidaria; class Hydrozoa; order Anthoathecata; family Corymorphidae; genus Euphysa; species Euphysa ruthae. The sequence continues at coordinate 7,236 of JAUZNK010004574.1, read as the reverse complement.
AATTTTATGGGCCTTGATTTCTCCAGTGATTGACAGGAGCTATATCCATAAATAATTTCCCATATTCTTTTCTGTTATCTCTCTTGAAGATATAGGTATCGGCATCTTTCCAGTCTGAGACTGACTCTTCTCCCTATATTTTAAGGATAAGTTTGTAAAGTTTCCTTTTTAGCTTGATACCACCATATTTCTAAATTTCAGTAGCATTTTGCAGACACCTGGGGTCTTGTTCCCGTTCGTTGCGTTAATGGCTTTTACTATTTCGTCAAAACTGATTTATCGTTGAGTTTAGTACTGCTGTCTCTGGTTGATTTTGTTTAGAGCCTGACGATCATACATCAATCGCTGTATTATGAAGCTAGCTGAAATGCTGGGTGAATCCGGTGAGGATTTAATTTTTGTTTTACAGGATTTTGACAACATCTTCAAGAAGTTATGTGGTACTCTTCATACATGGACAGTAAATCTTTTAAGCCAGAGTAGAAGGCTTTCATAATTTATTTCAGCAACCAGCTATATTCTTTCGGTCTTGCATTCCACCACAGATTTCAGCTCCCTTGAAGCTCCCTTGAAGCTTTCTACGAGCTTCAATAAGCCTGATTAATTGATATTTAATTTAATAATTCATTTATTATTAATTAATTAAAATTAACAAAATTAACAAAATAATTTGGAAGGAAATTTTTTTCAGCTTTGCAGCATTAAGTTTTGTTTTTGTTTGGTTTTGCTCTGGTTTTAGGATGTTTTTTTTTCAAGGAGAAAGCAATCTTGAAATGATGAATTAGTTCAGGAGGTACCAATGCTTGGATCTTGGTTGCATCCATGTAAATTTAAATAAGGAGTTTGTGCTTGAATAATTTATTGTGGACAACGAGGGAGTTATCTGCCCAGAAGGTCACTAACTCTGAATATGGCACTGTGATCAGTACCGGATCTTGTTCAAGTCTTGTGGCAATTTCATTTCTTAATGCGAAACTAACACCTGACTCTGGTTTTCATTTTCCTACTTTCCACTCCGATAGAAAATGTAACCCTGATCTACGAGACTACCTTAGCAAATCTCTTTTCTCTTAGTGCTGCATGTTGATACTGTATCTTGATTATACTTTGGCAACAAGTGCTATTTGTCATTCTGGCCTTTTGGAATTTTATCATAAATCTGCATGCAAAAAGGTTTTTTAGGGGAACTGGGTTTGGAAGTTGCCAGATTCACCCTCTCGGCAAGGTGAAGCTCTGGTCTAACTGGCAAAAGAGAGTTTGAGGTATGTTAGATGATAAGTATGTACTTGATTTTTTTCCAAACTTTATTTAGCAACACAATAAAACTTACATAAACAGAATTTCTGTACTAAGGATTGCTCCCTAAATTAAATGTGGTTTTTAAGCTCTAGCAGGAGGAATTATGTTAAAGAAAAAGGAAAATAATATGCCATAAACTTTTCTTTGTTTAATTAAAAATTTTTTTTTTCTTGATGCTAAAATATATTGTGTTTAGCAAATGTTTGTAAAAGGTGTGGCCAAGTTCTGTATGTATAATTTGATTATTCATAAAAGGTGTGGCCAATATTTATATGTATGTATTTGATTATTCATAAATAAAAGGTGTGGCTAACCTCTGTATGTATTATTTGATTATTTTGATTGCGCAGAAGCAGCTTAATATTTTAGAACTTTTATCAAGGGATTCACTTACTATAATTTATAACAATCCAGAAAAAATTGATTGAAAAGAAGACTGAATTGTGGTTGAAAGTTTATATTTGTTGTAAATTTAGATTAAAATGGATGATAAGGATTACTATGGAAACAAGCGTCTTGAGTTAGCCGGTCAGTTAGTTTCTCTGTTATTTGAGGATTTATTTAAAAGATTCAACATGGAAGTAAGTATAGCTTTAAGCAAGCTTTTTTCCTTGAGTGATTATTTTACATAAAAATAGCGTGTTTTTTCTTCTTAAATATTGATCCTATGGCATTTTGAATTTTGTTTGATAGTAAGCTAAAGACTTTTTTAATGTTTGAAGAGTGAGTGATTATATTTTAACTAGAATGAAATAAATCACAGCATAAAAATTATAAAAATATAAAAATTATGTGAGATGATTTATTTAAAATATAATAGATATCAATTTTTTTAGCTAATATTATATTTGAAAGGTAATGAAAATCTCAAATAATTTATTCTTCCTTTAACAGGTTCAATATAGCAATCCATTTACACAAACAGACCATATCAAAATATTTATAATGAACGTAATTCTATACTCTCTCAAAATCAAAATGTTTACAGTGAACAAAATTCTTTAGTCTGGTCATGCTTCACCTCAACAAAACATCTAAATAGTGTTTGGTGTCAATTAATTGTGCATTTTAAAGCAATTCAAACCACTAACTGTCCATTAAAGAATTTTTTGGTAATAAAGAACCAAACCAACTACGCTAATTGGCTTTTTTACGCAGCAAAAAGGATATTTTGTAGCCAAGCAATATTTTTTACAATTTCTTTATAAATAGCACCAAATTTTAAATTAGTCTTTGAATAAAATTTAAGAAAGACTGAAGTAAGTAAATCAAATTATTTTCAATTGATTTTTTTATTACAGTTGAAGAAAATAGCTGATACTACAATTCCTAAGCCGAGGGCAGCTCAGGTTTGTTGTGTTGTTATCTAAACCTCCTAAAAGGAGTTTGAATTAACTTTTGATATAAGTCTTGGTTACTGTATCCCATAAATTATTGCTCAAAGATTTTTCCATGAATATTCTGTGAAACTTCTAAATGTGTAAAAGGTTCAAATAATTTTATGGTTGTGTCACACTCTTTGAAAGTAAATTATCATCAAAAATAACCTCTCAGCTTTATGATAGGAGACTGCATTGCTTGCAATATTACATATAAAAAAAGGTTCTTTTGTCTGTATCGGGAATCCTAATTGAAAATAAGAGACCTTACAAAAGAAATCAGTGGAACAAGCAAATCCAAAATATACACATGCAGCTAAGGAATTAAAATTATAGAATTTATAGAATAAAACTAATAAAATTAATAGTTTCTACATAGTAAATAATACCTCATCATATTAGCTCTAATGTTGTTTATAAATACAAATGCGCTAGCTGTAATGCTTGTTATATAGGCCAAACAACTCCACATTTAAGCAAAAGAATAGATGAGTATTTAAAATCTCAAAAGTTATCACATATCTACCAAAATATTCATAATAAGCCAGAATGTTTTAATTCTACCTCGAAACATTCATTTTCTATTTTAGGCACTGCTCAGACTTCTCACCAATTAAAGATCAAGGAGGCCTTATACATAGGGTGGGAGAAGCCTGAGCTGAACAAACAAGTTTTTAATTATACTATATCTCTTCACCTTTAATCTTTTTAATTTTTCTATATTTCTGACTCTACTTACATTCTATCTACTTCAATTTACTTGATATTTCCTCTTAATTGACTTTGATTACTAATTACATCTACGACGTTTTTCACAAATACTTTATTAATACTTATTATTTTTAATTATTAACAAGATTGTGTATATATATAGAATACACAGTACAAAACTAATGTTTAACCTTGAAAATGATAATTGTGTTATTGAAACATGTCGGTTAATAAACATAATATAAAAATTCTTGTTGTATTTTTTAAAATTCTTTCATTTATATCTTGATAATAAATATATTTTGATAATATTATTTTCTAAACTAACTTTTAACCACTTTTTTCTTAATAGATTTACTATTTAAGTTTTTAAGAAGTTTAAACTGGTGTCTGTTTTATTTTAGTTTGATATAGTTAAACATATGCGACAAGATTTAATATCAAATGGATTAAGTAATTCCATTTCTACGGTAAGTAATTTATTTTGTGATTATACTTTTCTATTTACCATTTCTTTTCTGTGCCATGTCCCACTGTTTGGTTTTTGTTTTCTTGAAACAAAAATAACGATTTATATAAAAAACAATTTATAACATAACTCAACATAAATACCATCAAATATTTATATGACATATGAAATATTTATAAAGCATCTAAAACAATTAATAAAACTTACTTCAACTAAAACAATTTTTCATTTTGTGAAATCTTCTGAAATTTGTTTGATAAACGCAGATAAGTTTCAACATCTTCATTCACTGTAATGCAAACACCTGTTTGCATTTACATACGGTTAGTTTTGTTATAATATTCTGGTAAATACCAACACATCTAAAAGTCATTTGTTAGAATTGAGCAGTATACAGATCTTTGATTAATTACCTTAAATTTAAAAAGTACATTTTGTTATAATAGGTCAAATGATTTATTAATTGCTGTAACATATATTAAGTGTTGTTATAAAAGTTATGTTTTTAGGGCAATTGGATTATTAAACGATTCAACATGCATCGTGTCGGTGTTTCTCAAGTACTTTCTCGTTTATCTTATATCTCTGCGCTTGGTATGATGACCAGGGTTACTAGTCAGGTATTATATTGGTTTATATTGTTTTGAGAAAGTTTATAACTTAAATTTCTAAGACGAAAAATGTTTATAGTTTCCTTAAAATTTGATCTTCCGATTTCCTTAAAATTATACTGTTCAAATTTTTTTAGAAAGTTATAACTTTCATTTTATTTTTGTGCATATTTTAATCTTAGGTTTTCTATTTTATTTTCTTGCATTTCTTGCATTTCTTGTATCTTTCTTTCCATCTTCCTCTTGATCTTTCAATCTTCTGATTTAATCAGAAACTTTAGTAATTGTATCTTCTTCAGACATATTCACTATTGTAAATATTATTTATTTCTAAATTCTGTTAAAACTTTTTTAAGAATTTTATTAAAATCTATTTCTCTTATTGCTTATATTATTTTAATCTTCATTGTTTGTGTATGACTGAAGAAAATCCTTGGTTTAGCAATTATAAATAAATGGAAATGAAAATGATATTCAAAATTATTATATATAAAATATTATATAAAATATATAAAACTTACAATTTTTACTATTTTTGGTGAATTATATTGTTACATGAAAATCAAAAAATTAAAAAAAAAAAAAAAATGCAAATTTTTTTCATCATAGTCTTAAAATTTAACTATAAGGCTTTCGAATCAACAAAAGCATCAATTTAGTTATGTTGTCTCCTTGCAGTGAAATATTGTTGGATTTATTAGACTCCTGTCAGGAAACAATGTAATTCTTTGTTTGAAAGTGTCAAAAACAAACTATATGATGAGGTCATATTTTTTTGTAATTGGTTTTTTAAATTTATAAAGATAGTTTGATTCAATACATGTAATATTTCTTTAGTTTGAGAAGACGCGGAAAGTAAGTGGACCGCGTTCATTGCAACCATCACAGTGGGGTATACTATGCCCCTCAGACACACCTGAAGGTGAAGGTTGTGGCTTAGTCAAGAACTTAGCTCTTATGACACATGTCACTACAGATCAAGTACAAGCACCTATTAAAAGGTTATTATGCAATCTTGGAGTTGAGGTTTGTTATTGTTATTTTTTTATTTTGGAAAACATATTTTCATTTCTGGACACAAATATTTCATTACATGCTAATTTAAAACATGAAAATTCTGAATTTTTCTTAGATTGATAATTCTTGTTCTTTGCTTCAAAATATGGAAATTTAATCCAATGGTGAAGATATCAGGTTTTCCTCAAGAAATATTTTACTGAAATTTCCTCATTAAAAATTTTAGAAGATTCATTGGTTTTTTTATCAGCTTTTATCACTAAGGTTTGTTTTAGACTTGGATATGATAGCTGTCTGTCATTATTTTACACTCAAAAATCATTTCGTTAAGTCTTTTTCTGACGAAAAAAAAAAAAAAATTTGGTACTAACAATCTTGTCAGGTTTTGTTTCTGGTGATCTTACTTATAATAATTTTACCATATTTCTGTTATTATAGGATATTAATCTATTGTCTGGAGAAGAATTATCATCACCTTGCATTTATATAGTATCTCTCAACGGTATTATTATTTTATCGTCACCATACATTTGTATGTTAATATTTATTATATTTTTGAATGGGTTTGCAAACTATTTGTAAGCTGGCTTGATTAATAAAAAGAATGCTTTTTGAATCTTCGATTTTCATATATTGATAATAAGATGGTTTAATAAATTTGTCATAAAAATATTTGTTAGATATTTGCAACTTACCATAAAAAATTAAACTTTGACATTAGTTAATTATATACAGGATGAGTTTTATCCTATTTGATAAATGATATATAGTGCAGTCAGTATGAGATGATGAAAAATATCTGAACTTGAAAAACTTGCAACAAAAGAATTTTTTTGATTTTGGACTTTGAATTTTTCTCTACAACTTTTAGCTTATTGCACTTGTTGAATTTTTTTACTCCAGATCCCCATGGCCTTAGAAAACATGACAATTTTAAATAAATTTAGGAATTGTTTTTTAATACAAAATTACTTAAAAAACATAAGAAAATTTAGTCGCATGAGTACTAAGTGTAAATACTTTATCATTAAAAGTTGATTGTTAGGTAGGATTCTTTGTCATTAACGTTAGCTTGGATATGCATTAAATATGCGTAATTATAAAATTCTCAAACTATTTAATCATGCCTTTATCTATCTTTCAAAGAAAAAATGTTTAGGGTATTATAGTAATTATTTAATACACTTAAATACGATTATTTTATCGAATTTATCAACATCTTACTTTTTATGGTTATGTGATTTTTTGGTGCGAGTCATGTCATGTTCTATAAACAGAGCAGATTGGCATATATAAGGATTAAATATCATTACATTTTTTCTAGTGTTTTTCCTGAAGAAAAACTGTTTTGATTTTTCATCAATCTATTAGTTATTCTTTGTTGTTTGCAGTTTTAAGTCATTCAATTACCTCATTGTACCTGTTTTGAATATCCCCACATAATGCACCGGCTTTAAGCACACTTAAAGATACGGAGAAAATCCCAATACCATGCAAAAAATAAATCACAACCAGAAACTTATTTCACTCCCAACATGGCAGTACTCTTTTCTCAGAGCCAGCAACATGTCAAGCAAAATAAAGTCACCCCCACTATATAAAAAAATTACTATAAAATATGCATCTCAATAAGATTATAAAAATCTATAATTTTCACTCCTATTTTTTAGCCACTGCCTTTTTTTCTTTTTTTTTGTCACCTTGCCCGGGCGATCTACAGCACAAGCAAATTTATTTGCATGCGTGAATG
>JAUZNK010004573.1:0-10366 GCA_035046665.1 Euphysa ruthae | reverse complement strand
GGCACATGTTAATAATTAAAATGGTTTTCACAAATGGGGTGTGGGGGGATAAAATAATTTCTAGAAGTTTCTTGATCGCAAACAAGGGTTTTATATAAATAATCGGATAGTGCCAGTTTTGTTGTCATATTCCTGGCTGACAACATTCATGAATGTGAAATAAGGGTTAGTCAGCTTGAGGACCTAAAACTAAACTTAAATCAATATTTAACACGAAGATATAAAAATCTTGAGCAAGTTTATGATTTCATACGAAATCTTACATAAAAGTTTTAAGCGAACATTGTAAATGACTTGGTGGAATTAAATAAGGGATGTCGTTAATATAACTTGGCTTAAACAAAATTATTTTCGTTTCTTGTAGACAAATGATGGGTGTAGTGCTCTCCTTTAGGTGTTTAACCTTCCGTCAACAAGATCAACAAGGTAAATAATTTAAGGGGTGTTTACATGAAAAATATACTTAACCTGCTATTTCGGCATCTTAATTCAAATAAAAGCCACCTAAATAACAGATTTCTTCATTAAACAAGTTATGTAAAAAAGAATAAATAAATATATACTAAACTGATTTTAGCTTACATATATATTCATAGTTTTACTAAGAATTTTAAAGATTTAAACCTGTCCAACAGGAGCTTTTTGATCGCTATAGAGCGAAAAACAGGTGAGAAGTCTTAATCGTTCTCGATAATTTCAAAGGTTAAAGGAAAATTCAAAGACTTTAATATTCATTAAGCTAAATGAAATCTTTGACGATATCGAATTTCACAAACACAGTCTTCTTAGTTTTTTAGTCTGGTATGGTCCTTCTTTCAGTTTTCTTGTTCGATGCATTTTGGCAATAAAAACAATTTTATTTGATGAATAAGCTTCCGATGAGCTAAGACATTAAGTTGGACATGTTTTTTTTTTTCACATATAACCACGTCCTTTGATGTTTTTCTTTTTCTGATTGAATATAGTATGCAAGTGTATAATTTACATTCTGATTAGATCACAGAAACAAGTTTCCTCACCAAAGCAAGGCCTAATGATAGGATTACTAAAGACGTTCGAGTTATTTTTAATGAATTTTTAGATATTATTACCAAAAAAAAGTTTGTAAATATTTCAAAAATAGAGAAAGGTAAGCTACACATGCTATCCTATAAAACTCGTTTGACAGCTGTTTTAAGAAGAAAGTTAGTGCATGGACAGCAAAACAATCCACAAATAATGACATTGCATTTCAATTTTTTATCGCCTCAATCAAAATAGAAAAAAAGTTTTTTTATTTATACGCAATAGCCAGTCAAATTAATATGAAGATACTAATCGTTTTGTTAACGGTACCATTACCTTTTTTATTCGACAAAAAATATCACGACGGGTTAAAACAAAAATTATAATAAACCCACCAAAAAAGTTCTATTTAAAAAAGCCATTGAAAAACTTTCGGTACGACGCCCAGATGTAATAGCAAACTTTCGGTACGACGCCCAGATGTAATAGCAAACTTTAATTTTTGTCGAAAAGTTATTAAGAATTTATCCGGAATTGTTCTATGTGCAATTGTTCCAAGTGGCGATGCGCTTATAGGTAAAGGGGATGAGGTAAATACTTGCCTTATTTTAAAATTTATTGATCGAAAGCTTGGATACATCTCTCATGACAACATCAGTCCTCTCCATCACCTCAATAAGAGTAAGTTGCATACAAATTTGAAAGGAACAAACCCATGCAGAAAAATTTCTCTTTTTTTATTAGTAAGAATTGATGTCTCGTAAACAGTTCTACAACTCCGGTCCTAATAGCAATTATGACTTTTCACGTTTAATTAAATTTTGTAACAAATGGCCTAATAATCCCCTTCTTTCTTATCTTAATAAATTAATATTAATCTTAATAAATTAATTATTAATAAATTCTCTACGACATAAATCTGCCTTTCTATCCGAGCTTATTGGCCCTCATGTAGATGTTCTAACAATTGCTGAAACAAAGCTTGATAGCTTCATGGATTTAAGAGACCTTTTAGATCGGATATCAGTGGTAGAAATGGAGGTCTATTCGTTCTGATAAAATCAGATCATCCTTCTAAACTCTTAACTAAATTTCGTCACACTTTAAATATCCAAGCCATTCTTATTGAAATAACCATTGGTAATAGAAAATGGTTAGTACGTTTATAATCCTCATAAATGTCTTGGAAAAGCTTTTTAATAGATTTTCATCTCTGCAAATATGACTTCTTTATAATGGTGACATGAAGTTAGAACCTGATAATAAATTTTTTTTTTCAGTTTACAGCAGAATATGATCTTTTTAATCACTTAAAAAATAAGACATGTTTTAAGTCGAAAATAGGAACTTCTATTGACTTAATATTGACGAATGCTAAATCTTTTTTTCAGAATTCTCATTTCATAGAAACGGGTCTAAGTGTTTGTCATCATATGATATTTACTATTTTCAAAAACAAATATTTAAAACTATCTCCTAGTTGTATTATATATCGGTATCGTAAACGGTTTGATTTTAATTTATTCATTACTACTTTTGACTATCATTTTTCAAAATCAAATTTTTGTTATAATTATAGTACTCATAAAACCTGTTTTAAATAAACTCGCTCCTCTCAAGAAAAAGATGTTACGTGGTAACAACAAGCTTTTTTTTCCAAGCAGATTCGTAAAGAGATTATGAAAAGGGCTAGGCTAAAGAGTAAAGCCAATTGTTCAGGTCTTCCTACTGCTTCCTACTATCAAAGCTGCTTTTAATAGACAGCGACATATTATTGTTAGCATCGTTTACAAGGAGAAGAAATCTTTCTTTGGTAGTATTGAAATAAAAGAGGGAAAAAGATGTTTTTGGGATGCTTGCAAACCATTTATTTCTAGTAAACTTCTTGTTAACAATGAAAGAATTCTTCTTCTTGATAATAATATTTTTATTTCTCATGAAAAGGATATTGTGAATATATTTATTATACTAACATAAGTAGCCTATTAAGAATTCAATATTCTAAGTGGAAAAAATGTCTTGATAGAAAAGTATTTGTAAGTATGATTCTAATTGATTTGTCTAAAGTGTAAGACTGCATATCTCACAATCTTTTCCTGGTTAAACTTGCTGCATACGGGTTTTCTCACAATAGTCTGAGACTTATAAAAAGCTACCTGTCTTCCAGGAAAAGAGAGTGAAGCTGGGCTCATTGTAACTTTGCTCACGATAACACCATGCGAAGGTTTTAAAAATGCAGTTGTTGTATTTGCAAATAGTTTATTTATATTCAAAAAAAAATTTTTTTGATTGGTTTATATTAACATTTAAATGTATTTTAAAAATTTTTCTCGCCATGTAATTTTACCAACGTAAAATAAAGATTATTGATTGATTGAAGAAACCCGATAAGAAACTGTTAGAACTAAAAATTATAAAAAGAAGCTTTTAGAAATAGGATTGTCAAATTAAAATTATTCAAAAATGTTAAAAGTTTTAAAAATTAGGGATTTCACCAAAGTTAAAAATAGTGCATGGTGATTGATGATAGAAGAAAACTGCAACAGAATTCAACAAACAGCAAATTTTCTTACGCTACCAGTGATTAATATACAATAAAGCTGTAACTAAATAGAAATAAATTTTCTTTCGACAGTATTGAAATTACTTTTTACTTGGTTTTGATCTATTGGAAGAATAGTTAATACAAAAAAAAAAAAAATGATTTTATGGTATACCGCATATATAAAAATATTGTTCTTAATTAAAAATAAATTTCAATTTAAAATGAATCTAAATTTAACTTACAGTATGCAACACCCGCCTTTGTAAAGACACAAAATTAAATATTAAAACAATTTGATGTCTACATCGAATTAAATGTTAATGATTCTTTTGTTTAAACGTCTGTGGACAGCACTGAAAATAATTTTGATTTGTAATTAGCAACAAAGATATCGTAACTTATTGTCTCGATTTAATTATTCTCTGCTGTTCAAATATTATTAATAAAGAAGGCGATACAAAATATGAAAAAATAGTCACGAATTTAGGTACGAATTTTGGCTCGAATTTTGGCCCGAATTTCGGCTCAAAAATAATAAAAAAAAAACTTCCTTACCATAGATAATTTTTGGCGTTGTTGAAAATTATTGGTCTCTAGGTGAGATCGAACCCACACCTAGGTGTCAGAAACCAAAATCTTAATCACTCTTTTTAGATCTGAATAAGAAAGCAATTTTGTTTTTGGCCAGGTTTCCCAAATAGGCGGATTTAAGTTATCCTGTAATCTACTTGTAAAAAACATTTTTTTTTTCTAAATAAAGTTTGAAGTGGATTGTTTTTCAAAAAAAATTAACGAGCACTCGTTCTATGAAGTTTCTTTATTAACAGTTAATATGTATTTTTTGGTGATATAATTTATCCTCAATAAACATTCCAGAATAAATAAAGGATACAATACAGTGTGCTGACACTTTCCCATCCAACATTTTCCCACCTAAAAATTTTTCCACTCAACATTATCCCACCAAGGCAACTTCCCTAAATAATTCGGTGCGGATCTAGAAGTTTCAGAATTCTTTTAAAAAATATAAAAGTCTTCAAAATATTGGTGTTGAGACAAACAAAATTTTTTCAGCAGGTAATCAAAATTTATCTGACGAGGCCAAAACTTCCCTGCAGAAACTTGAGAAATTTCCTTAAGTCACGTGGTTCTTCGGCATAAAGTTTTTACTAATAATAAAAATGTCATCAAGCTTTACCTGCAGTACAAAAACCATTTTTATCATCAAAATATGCTTGATTGCCTGATTCACACCAGCCACAATATTAGATCTAGGGAGAGCACTTTACTTAAAAAATACTGATAAGTTTTGTTTTTTTTAGAAAAGATTGACTTTATGTACATCTTTTTCTCTTAGATGTTATTTTGGGAGGTTTTTCAGGTGGGAAAGTACCAATTGAGATATTATCCGGTGGGAAGGTGTCTTGTGGGATTTTTTCGAGTGAAAATTGTAGAGAGGGAAGATGTCGAGTGGGAAATTGACGAGTGTGAAATTTCAGGAATTATGGGATTTTTTTCCATTATCATATTTTATGGATAATTTCTCTTCTAGAACCTACTGATCCATCATTAATACATTCAAATAAATATGACGGCAAAGCCGAGAAGAGCAAAGATCGAGGCTTCAATCATAAAAACGATAATGAAAGTAAAACAACTGTAAGATTGCAGAAGATATCAAAAAGATGTATGTAACATAAGCAAAGACTTTTCTTATATTTTTCTATTTATTATTTCTTGATAAATGTCTCATCAAATCTTTCCCAGCCCCACACCTAAGTTTTAATTTTTATGGAAAAATTCTCACCTTTGAAAATTTCATAGAAAAATCGTACCTTTCACTGTGGTTGTGGAAATCAAAAAGATTTGATCGGGACATATTTTGCTCTAGGTATTTTATGTGCCTAGGAGCCAGGATGAGTAGAAATTCTAAAATAAAAACAATTTATCAGTTTTTGGATGTAACATAATCTTCATAAATGAGTTTTATCTGTTCAAGAAAGGAATTTCTCAGAAAGACAGTCGAACAAATCTGATTTGGATGACTATTTAAGGAGGGTATGAACAAATCACATCCCTTTTTCTGGGTATCTTGAACAAAATGATGCTAAATAAAAACAGGCAAGCTTCATAAGGCTTATAATTTTAAAGCTATTTTGATTATAAACTTTCTCTTTTTATTTTCAGAACTTTCAAAAAAAAAAAAACCTACTATTTTAACATAAATACACCAACTATGTAGCGACTATTTAATAGAATTATTAATTAGGCCACATTGGATTATCGCATATAAATAGTTAAAATTCAATAAAACTCAGTTATTGATTATAAAGAATTTCAACAGAACTTTTTTTATTTTCCTGTTTTTTTATCGTGCTTTCTCTAGATCATCGTTGGTTTTCTCAAAAACGACTGCGAAAATCATCCACAATGAGCATTTCAAGTAAGTTTCTCAAATTCATTTTCTATTCTTTTAATATGGAAGATTTCATTTAATTATTTTCTCGTATACCACGTTTAACGCGAAAAATTGATCACGTGATTTTATTTTTATTTGATCAAAGTATTGCAAGCTCAGAATATTTTTTACTGGGTTGTATCTTTGCAAATGGATTGAATGGCGCATTTGCTTTTTTACGCTGGTAAATGACCAATGCTGTATCTTAAGGAGGAAACACAAAACATTTTTTGACCAGCATAATATCTAATTCCAAAAAAAGTCACCATATTCAAACCTAATTGGACAAAAGTCACCTTATTCAAACCTAATTGGACAAAAGTCACCATATTCAAACCTAATTGGACAAAAGTCACCATATTCAAACCTGATTGGACAAAGCCACCTTATTCAAACCTTACTTACGGTTGATACCCTAAAGGTAAAAAAACTCTCAAATCTGTAATACTATTGTTTATACATAATGATATTGATTCTTGGCGTACTGAAATCTATTTTTAGTGTCATTTCCTCGTAGTGTTTTTTCTCATATAGAAAGACTTGCACATAGTTAATAATCATCTATGGCTATGAAATATGTATGTTAAAATAAGTATTTATATCAATTCCAGTGTATTCCAATTAATAATTCCAGTAAATTCCTCTCATGTTTAAGACCTTATAAAAGTTGCTAAAGATTTTTTTTTAAGAGAATGTTTCTTGAATTCTCCTTATGCCATAATTAAAAACTTGGAAGTCGCAAGCATGGCTGTGACTACACTTAACTTGCGTTCCAACATTAGCTTTTATATATTTTAAGAAACGTTTTTAAATTTTAACTATATTTTAATCTATAAGGCTACCAATCGACCATTAATTGAGTATTGCTGTCATCTTTGATCTTCTTTCTACATCTTCTTGACCGAATTCAGAAACGTATACTCAACTTTTTTTGCCCTGATCTTTGTTGGAATCTTCAATCATTTTCCCATCGCCAATGTAATCTCATTGTCACTGCTTTATAAGCATTTCCATAGACACTCTTCTGATGATTTGAAAGAAGTAACACCTTTACTTAAATTTCACAATAACTTTTATTTTTCAAGCTTCTTTCCACGTACTGCTTTCTTGTGGAACCCTCTGTCTTCTGATTGCGGATTATGATCTCAAATCCTTTATCTCAACGTCACTCAATATCTTTCTCAGCCTGTGAAAGATCTGCTTTATCTTTATGTCTTCTTTTAACGACTGGTTTAAAAAAAGAAAAAAAAAACTTGATTCAAGTGTACGAAGACTCATTTTCAGGGAGTTTACTTTCACAAAGATATCTAAAGCTTCTTTTAAAAAGATAAGGAAACCCAGTAAAAAAACTTTTCATTCAAATGTACGAAAGCTTTAAGTTTGGCTTTAATTGTAGATATGCTATGACCGCCTTCTATCGAGTAAAAGTAGTTCGTTAAAAAGTAAGTAAAAATTACATCACACTGTACTAAGAACCCATTTCACTTATGAAATTATTGTCAGTCTACTGTACTGAAAAATAACTGCAAAGAAAATTTAATCAGAGATTCTCTAAATCATAGACACATAAAACAGTATCAAAAACAGTATTACAATCGAAAAATATTGTCACCTTTTTGTTACATTTTTAATTTTAATTTGGGCTCATAAAATTTGGGTTTTTTGGTAAAAAATTGTAACAAAAAGTTCAAAAGAACAAGTGCATTAAAATAAATTTGAAATTCTGAGGCAAAATTACTGTAGAGTTTTTACTATTTACACTATAAATATCTTATGGTTAGAGCAATCCCTGACAAATCATTTATAAAAATTCGAAAAGTATACATAAAAAAAAAAATTATTACGCAAAATAAACAAAACCTTAATGAAGAATAATAATTTGGTATCAGCTTTTTATAGCTATAATAAGGATAATTCGCATTTATGCTTGATTTTTAATCCCTCCTTCGCTTCTAGAAAGCCCACACCTCCTAATATACCGACACATTTAACCAACTAAATATAAATCGTATCCCTGAATATAAGCTACTTTTTGAGCACATTAAGATTGTATGTATAGTTAACGTAAAAAATCACTTTCTTAACTTTAGAAGTGCACGAATTAAAGGCTTAATTTTTTAAGTCTTTAGGCAAATTAAGGTAAAGAGAGAAATCATAATATTAATGTAACTAAATTTTAGGGCATAATTTTTTAGACGATCGAGAAATAGAAATCAAAACAACTTTCACGAAACTTGGTTTGGAAGGATTGATAGCGGAAACAGATTTCACAAGAGAAGAAATTCAAAGGATGTACAGGGGATTTAAAACGGTATGATTAATCACATGGTTGAGAAAAAAAATATTGTTTTTGTTTGAGGCACAGATATAAGATAAATTGGCTCACTAAGCTTGGTGATGTTACATGAAATTCATACGATAAACTTTTGTGTTAATCTTGGTTGTGATTCTGAAAAACAAAAAAAAAAAAAAGAGAAAAAAAAAAAAGACGTTTATTTTAAAATGTATTATAAGATGTCAGTTTTAAAGATACGATAATTTAAAATTTTTAATATTTTGTGATTTTGATGTGTTGAATGTATACATGTTATTCACATAAAATAATCTTTTTTGATGATAGCAACACACAATGTCTATTCAACATGATGCGAAAATGACTTGCTTAGAAAACTAGCAGATCCTACTAACCTACTCAACTATTTAGCCCATTATGTATCTTTTTCGAAAGTTAAGTATTTGCTAATTTTAATGATTACAATCAAATATTCAAAAAGCTCTGTAAGAAAATTGGCTAACAGCTTTCCGATACAAATGATGCTAAAAGTCATGTTTCACCAAATACTGGATGAAGAACTGGAAAAATGAATTTTGCATTTTTATTGAAGTTTCCTAATGAACGTTTTTCCATGTCAGAAGAAGATTTTTGAAGGACCTGATTATTCAGTAAATTTTATTCTTGAAGTCTGGGAAGCTTTTTGGAAAAAGTATTATTGATTAGGTTCATCGCTATCATTAATACCACCTTCAGACTTGTCTGAAAATCTGCATTTAGGTATGCTTGGGTGTCGAATGCGATTCATACAGCCGCATTATCAATGCAATTCTTTCGAGAAAATTTTTGGTCAAAGACCTGTCTCGCTAAAATTAAAGAACCAGTAGATGCTTTTGAGTCCATCCAAAATATTAAAATGGAAAAATAACATGGAAGAATTAGAGCTGTTTGGCGGAAATGAAAACGAATATAAACCAGGTGAAAACGAACCTGAAAATGAAGAAGGTCTGCATTAATCTTCTTGAATATATAGCGATTGGTACACAACTCCAACCGAGAAGAATTACCAACACAGTAACTTCTTTCTATTCCTTAAAAATCACTTACTTACTCTCCCAGATTTTCTACTCGCACAAAATTTTGAGGCCTAAAATTATTTATTGTCTCTACTGAACCAAAAAAGTAAATTTTTATTCTAGCTAAATTTTGTTTTGAGGTCATAGTAATTAGTATGGTTGATTATCGATAAAAACTTAATTTTGTTCATAAAAAAAGTAAAACTTTCAGTTTGATATTTCAAAACCGTTAGATATTTTTTAAGAATTTTTAATGTTTTAAAACCTTTTATATAGCTAGAAAGATTTATCTTGATCTTGGGGTGCCTTTAGATTCTTCTCTATATTATGTAATGCACTTAATATTAGAAGAAGTTTAGCAGCTTATACAAAAAGGAAAAAAAAAAATTAAAAGAACATTTTTATCAGAGAGTTTAGTCATACAATACAATATGCTATCATTTGTTAAGAGTACCGTCAATTAATTTTAAAAATAAGAAACGTGATTTACACTTAAAGATTTAAACGCCTTTTTTACGTTTTAAAATATATATTAGGTTTTGTTTTGGCCGTGTATATGCAATTGATCTGAGCTTAATCTATTTTTCAAAAATTGTCTTGGATTTAATTTATCAAAAACCCAGTTCACTACTATAATATTATTCTAACACCGATAGTTTTACTACCGTAAAAAAAGATTTAAGTCAGTGAAATTTTTTTAAATATTCTCCGGCAAAAGTTTTTTTAACACAACCTCCTAGACACACCCTCCTAGATACACATTCTTAGGCATATGGGACCCCTCTGGAATAATTCTAATAGCCAAATCTTTAAAAACGAAGATTTTTGAAATATACACATCCCTCTCAGCTAAGAAAAATTTCCGTGAAAAAATACGATATTAAATTTTATTTATAAGAATTCAGGATAGGATCAAGATAGAATCAGGATAGGATCAGGATAGGATCAGGATAGGATCAGGATAGGATCAGGATAGGATCAGGATAGGATCAGGATAGGATCAGGATAGG
>JAUZNK010004572.1:0-26446 GCA_035046665.1 Euphysa ruthae | reverse complement strand
TTTCTTAGTAATTTTATTTAATATAGCAATGGAAAACGTAAGCACAAAGTGAAAACAAAATTATAAATCTTTTTAAATTTTTCTTTTTTTCATCACTTTGATATATACGGATATTTTAGCTTGTTTATCACAAAATAATCTTTTTTTAATCCATTGGTCTTTATTCATCATGGGTTTTTATTCCAATTTCTTCTACACTGTGAAAACAAACCATACTTCTGAGAAATGAGCAGTAATTTTAAATTAAAGGATCAGCGATGAAAAGCTAAACAATAGATAAACAGCCTAATGATAGGAGCAGCATGACTCCTGAAATGATAGGAGCAGCATGACTCCTGAAATGATAGGAGCAGCATAACTCCTGAAATGATAGGAGGAGCATGACTCCTGAAATGATAGGAGCTCAATAAAATTTTCAGTTGACAAACACAAATATTTTTAGAATAAGCAATAGAATTTAAAAGAAATCTGCGGATGAGAGTTAGTATTATTATATAAATATATTAATTAATTTTAAATTTATTAAAATATATTTAATTTTTTTTTTTCAAACAAAAAATTGACACGAGCTATTAAACACTCAGGTAAAGTTAATTCACCCGAGCTCTACGCAAGCGCAAGCAATCGCTCGGGATTCATGAGGTTTCTAGAATCTAATTTTTTTATTTAAAATTTTTGAAGGTCGAAGAATATCTCTTTCATAGTGGTCAATTTTCATGGTAATTCTCCAGCCTTGTGGTGATAAACGGCCTAAATTTATTTTATTTTGGAGTTACCAATCAACAGCTAACAGCAAGAATCTCATTAAGTTATAACTACCAATTACATGCCCAGTTAAATAAGCAGTTGAACAATTAAAAGTTATATTTGTTCTATGAAGTAAAAGATCAAAAAATGTTGACAGGTGAAAAAAAGTGAGGAGTAGCCTCAATTCTATCACAATCTATAATCAAAATATATTATTAATGTGACTTGCAAAATACAGACTTTAGTCTTCCAATGCCACTGATAATAGTAGTGACTGGCAAATCGTCTTTTCATTTGAAATTATTATTATTCTAGGCTTGCCAAGTAATAAATTTAAAAAAAGAAAAATTTGTAGACTTGCAGGAAATGACTAATTACAAAAAAAAAAAAAAAAAACAGGCTTTGTTACCAAGTCATTGACCCACATTTTGCAGGAAGATCAATGTAATATTATCCATAATCTCATAGAATATACACATGTATATATATATTTATATTTTTAAATGTATATTTTTAAATATATATTTTAATGGGAAAAAAATTTCTTCAAAAGTTATTTAAAAACAAAAACAAAATTTTAGTAGTGACGCCATACATACTTTCTTTGTTTTCTTTGGTCCTACATTTGCTTTTTCTTCTAAATTCCTTTTCTTGATAGATGAATTGTCTGTCATGATTTTTCAGGTTTTATATCAAGAGATTTCAGAGACTACCTAAAACGAAACAGATAAGTTAATACTATTTACATAATTGGTTTATATTTCTATTACCCTAATGTAATCAACATCACGCTAAAAATTTACACAAGGCTTACTCTTATTCAGACCTATTAAAAGTACGGTCGGAGGCGTATTCAATATACGGTCGGAGGCGTATTCAATGTACGGTCGGAGGTATTTTCAACATACGGTCAAAGGTTTATTTAACATACGGTCAGAGACCTATTCAAGGTATGGTCGAAAGCTTATCTAATGTACGGTCGGAGGCCTACTCAATGTATGGTTGGAGGCCTATTCTACGTGTGTCAGAGACTTTCACTGGAAGCGGAAATTACACTTTTGATTTCATAAAAAACTCAAATGAAGGAAAATTTTCACAAATCTTTTGACAAAAACTTTTGATTAAGCTTTATTTAACAATGAGAACAATTTAATGCTCAATGTAAGTAATAAATTTTTCCAATTAAAATCCTAATTAGATGCCTATAAACAGCTGAAATATAAATATAAAAAACAAAGTATGTTCCTAAAAGTTGCTTTTCTGTGTAATAATATCTTTATATCTTCAAATAGATGATCAAATTACATATAAGAAAGTAAAAATATAGAATTTAATATCCATTAACTAAAATTGATATTATTTTTATATAGAGATGGCCTATCAGTGAAATAATCATCTAAAGAGGGCTGAAAGAAAAGAAAGGTGTGGTATCCTTAGAAGAATCCTAGGGTGTGCATGGAAAAAGATGTCGGGTTAAGTCGCTGAAAAAATTAAAGCTGCAAATTATTAGAATGTGAGAATGTCTGATGAAAGATTAGAAAATATCAGTACCTCTAAAAAGTGTAACAGTGAACGTTATATATAAATTGCTACGAATTCCTCTACGTGGCATTTCAAAACGGTATCGAAAGTAACTAATATGCATCTACTTAAGTACTGGGGTACCTAGCTTTTTCAGGTAACTCTGTTTTTCAAATGCTGAACAAGCCCTTCTCGTTTAAATCTAAATAATATAAAAATTAAAACCCGATCACGTCAAATGTTTAGTTGGAAAAAGTTTGAGTTGGTTGGTTATCCGGTCGAGCGATTAAGACTTTGGATTCTGACGAAATATTCGACACTTTCGTCAACAAAATGAGTATCTAGCTATATTGTAATACAATTTGCATATTGATTTGAATAAGTCGTCGACAGAATAGCATATGTAGTAATAAGAAAAAAAGAAAAGAAGCAAGTAAAAGTTAGGGTAACATTCAGCACAGCGTCGGAAATTAAAATAAAAAAATTAAATCCAAAACACTTACTGAACAACTTACTCAAAGCCATAAGTACTGAAAAGAACCTAAAATTATTTAAGTATTGAATTACAAAATCAAAAATGATTGTGGAAACAATAAATATTCGTATATGAAACTAATCTATCCAATCAACTTTAGAGCAGCAGAATTGCAACAAAATTACCCTATTGTTTGTTGACGTCTGCATATAGATACAGGATTTATAGATATAATAACAAAAGATTATAAAATATACCGACAGTTTAAATACTTTAGAATGGCAATACTATCTGATCACACGCAGCAAAAAAGATCCTACTTGAAATTTTAAAGATTTTGGGGGTTTGATATTTTTAGCAACATATAAACTAAAAAATCAACAGCTTTGTGTATTTATGCCTAAATAAATATATTTTGTCCAAAATCGCAAAAACGATTTCTAGCCAAACCGATATAAAACTGATGAGCTGTTATTTATCAGTAATTTCTAATTTTAAAAAATATAGTTGTTAGATCTCCGATAAAATGATTAGAGAAAAGATTAGACTTGCTTTATTTACTTTATGAGTAATATATGCTCTTGAAAAATAAGAATGATTTCAGATTCTCAGTAGTGCATTTCAAGTCATACAGAAATGTGCAATACTATATCTTGGACAGTTTTTTTCAAAATGATTGATAATATATACGTATCTTTCTTGGATTAAACTTAGTTTTTATGAAACAGCTTAGTCACCTTCCAAAAAATCTGATTAGAATTTTGAAATGGTTCTTTTGGCTTTAAGATTTTTTTTATTTTATTTTTTTTTTTGAAAAAGGAAGAGTGAAGAACTTGAAAAAATTTCTGATATCTTTTCTTAACATGGGGAGCCAACAAATTTCAAAGATAATCTTTCAGGATGGGCCCACGTGGCGCGTCTTGGAGTATTTAGAGCGCCCATCTGCGTCTACGAAATTTTCTGAAAGAAACAACCTTCTCATCACCGAAACTTTATGTTGCAACGTCAAAACTACATATTTAGAAATATATACATTTACAATACTGTGTTTTCCGTGCTGGTTTATGCTAATACCACCAAGTGTTAACGGTCGATTATACTGTAATGTAGCTGAAGTAAAAGTGAAGTGGTTTTAGTAGATTTTTGGAAGCAACAAAATGAATAAGTAGGCTTTTAACCCTGTTACAGGTAATCTAAGGAAAGTAAATTTAAAAATTTTCTCGGCACAGTCCAACCATGGTGAGTGGTGCTGATAGGGATGGGGAGGGTTTAGATGCAGGCATCACCCTCAAAAAAACCTGGTTTTTATCGTAGTTTGTTTCTTTTCCTGCTTACTACTTTTTCATTTATATCTTTTTTTACTGGTAGTTAGGTTGGTCTAAAAGTTTTTTTTTTTTTTTAATTTTTATTTATGTATTCGTCCATTGTTGATTTGTTATTTCATAGAAATAAAAATGTTTTCTGCGTGCGTATGCTGTAGGCTTTGTTGCGATTTATACAATTTAAATATTGGTGGAGCCACAGATAAAATCTTCTGCTAAAAAATGCAGCGAAATAGTGACGCACGTGAATGGAAAATATTGTTCCTGCTGCAAAGCTCTTGTTTTTGCTATCGTAATAATAAGAATTAATTCTTGAGAAAAGACTATTTCGCAGACTAAGTTATTAATACAGCTTATGTAATCCGTCCAATTTGGAACACTTTATACAATACAATTCTCTTTAAAATATGTAATTTTCATTACAACAATCACTATCATTGATCACACGTCTGTTGTGTCACCCAGGTTAGGTTCTAAAAAAAGGCAAAACAAGAGCTTGAGAACTGAACTAAATAAATCTCAATAGGACCTATATGACTATTTAAAAAAAATTTAGAGCAGAAGAATGCTAGAAACAGCTGAAATTCATTTTAAACACACAAAAGAAAGGAAAAAGGTAAAACATTAAAGTGAACAGATGTCTAAATTTTCTAGGTTTTAGTGAAGATAGACAAAACTCGCACATTTAAAAGACTACAGGAATAGTTGCATACCATAGGTTTAAAATTATGTTGAAAATGTCACTCTGAAACTAAAATCGAACCATGTGACAAAACCAGATATTGATACAGAATAAGACCTTCCAGCTGATAACGAATCTGAGAAACCAAAAACAATAAATTAAACCCTGGTTTACACAATGGCAATATCAACTGTTAAATTATACAGCATTGCCAAACTAAAGCTAAACAAAGGTCGGACAATTGCTACAGAGGAACTTTGAGCAAATTTAAGAAAAAGATTACATTGGCACAGCACAGAGGGCAACTTGGAGATAAATTTAAATTGCAAATTAATACGGAGAAATTTCTGCTATACTGAGGTGTAGCAATGCAGCCAGAAATGTGTTTGGTATAAACAAATTTTCTGGAGAAACAAAGCACGTAAACAGATTCTCCATTTTCTTGATGGACCAGTTAGTAAATTGTAAAATTCATGAATAACAGAGAACAGTGGAATTAATTTAATTTGAATATACTTTAGAAAATTGAAAGACAAACGAAGAAATATTCAGATTAGTTAAGAATTAAGTCTGTGCGAATAACAAAAATTTAATGCTCACACTCGTACTTTATTATCCAGTTATAGCATAAAAGAAATCCATCAATTGCTTAGTTAAAACTAAACTTACAATAAAAGAAAAGTCTGTCACAAGACATGAAAAAGAAGAAGACTTTGAAGCAGTGTCATTGTTGTAAACTTTACTTTTATTATAACCCATTTTTTTCAAAGCATGGAAAACAGGAATAAAATTATTAAAAAATACATCAAGGACTCAAAGCTTTTGAACCCACCTGGTTCTACAAGTTCTACAGTTTTGCTT
Organism: Euphysa ruthae; assembly: GCA_035046665.1. NCBI lineage: Eukaryota > Metazoa > Cnidaria > Hydrozoa > Anthoathecata > Corymorphidae > Euphysa > Euphysa ruthae. The sequence continues at coordinate 20,838 of JAUZNK010004572.1, read as the reverse complement.
GACCGGGAAGAAGATCATTATTTCAACAGTTAGTACGATCAAAAATATTCTTGACTCTCTGTGTTTTGCATGTGTTGCCTACAACTAAACTAAGTCGATGACAAGCACAATGCACAAAGATGGCTTAAAAATTATTCACTTTAATTGGAGATGCAACGCCTTTATAACCTCCTGTCATAGCCGCAGCACCATCATTTACTTGGCCCCGGCATTTATGTGTATCCAGACCAAGATCTGCAATTGCAGAAATAATATTTTGTGCAAGAACTAAACCAGTGGTTCCAGTCCTCACAGACCTCATTGTCACCATCTACATATCTTAAAACAAGAGAAATTTGTTCGACAATTGAACAATCTGCTGCCTCATCACAAAATATAAAAAAATAATTAGACTTTTTAATCTTTTCAATTAAAACCTCCACTATAGCTTTTCCACACGAGTCAATCGACTTGTTTAGAGAAATTTTTGAAATGTATGTGGCATTTTTAGTAGGAGACATCAAATGTTTCTCAAAAACCTGATAACCGGCATTTACAAGAAAGTTTAATAATTCATTAAAGTTTCCTACACCAACTTTTTCTGTAGTTTTTTCTCCAATGTTAGAATGATATTGACTGTCATCGCAATGACCTCGGAAAGTAATATCATTAAGACCAAGAAAATCACAGTTTTAACTATAGGGATCAATTTATTTTGATTCTCAGCAACAAGTTGTTTTCTACCGTTATTTAAATCAACTTCAATAAGTGTAGCTTTAGAGTTACATCGCGCAAATAACACATTCAGAAAATGCATAGATTTTTGATGTAAGCCAGAATTTTCATGTTTTCTTTAAAAATTCTAGTTGCATTACCCCAATCCTTAAGAGGTTTGCGAAACAAATTTAAAATAGTAGAGTTATTTGGTACATTCAAACCAAATAGTGTACATGGAAGACAATATCCTTCATCTTCAATGCAAGAATAACTTAACCAGGAATGTTGGTTATGCCATTTAATTAAAATCTTCCTTTTATTTTTATGACCAGAAACAGGTAAATCAAAAAATGAATTAGGAACCCACAATTTATTTATTAAATTTTATAAAAGAATGTTAAACATGTTTTTAAGATCAGTAGAAGAATGACAACACAAGAAGAATCTGAAACAGAAGCAGAATTGAAAACAGAATTATCCAGAATTAAAATAGAAGAGTAAAAATCTCGGTTAGGACAAAGGTTATCTGTACTAACTACATTAGTAGTATCAAAGTTGTTATCATCGATGTTATTATCAAGTTTAAAATCAAATTTAGATTATACTTTAGAATGCATTAGAGAGCTTAAACTACAAACAGAGGAAACTGACGAAGATGAAACTTTTTTGAACTTAATAGTGGGTTGAACATACGGTGAAACAGATGTAGAAGGAAAAACAAGATTTCTTTTAAAACCAGTAACATATTCAGATCAGAAAGTAAGGATGACCTACATAAGAAAGGAACGGAATGGTTGGGTGACCACATATCTTTGCATTGAGTAACAGTCAGAGTCATTATGAGATCATAAAATATTTAAGACTGAGTCATTTGATTTTGTTTATGACTTCGCGGATTAATACATGTGACAGCTTTTTCCAAAGCAATATCAACATATATCGGTCTTATTGGCTTATTTAATACAGAAGACAAAGCAATTATACATTAGAAAGAAGCAAGTGTATTGTTCTGAAATTTTATATAAGCTTCTTTTAAAATTAGAGCAGAAATCATACCATTAATAACTTCAGGAAAGTAATCTGAACACTTGAAAGAAACATGAACATATAAGTAAGTTCGGAAAAAACCTTATCCTCAAACTGACGTAAAATAAATGGGTAACTTGAATAAAAATTTGCCTTTTTGAACAACTCCAGTGATGTTAAATAGCGACGAATTTTTGGAATTTTGTCACACGTATTTAAACAAAGTGCAGTATAACTGTACAGACAGTTACCATTTTCAGTTGATCTAAAAATAAAGAGATTGTTTTCAGAAATCAAAATAGGAGAAAATGGTTTTTTTTCAACAGAGCAACTAGAAGAAGCTAGGACCAAAATAAGATTCTGTTGTTTCGTTGTTTTTTTAAACCGGCTCCAAACCACTCAGACAACCAAAACATAAAATCATATTTTGGCTCTAGCTATTAGACCGAATCGTATATAATTCTGACCACAGTTTCAGTCGTTTAGTTTTGGTATTAATCAAGTTGGTCGTTAAGCTAATATATAATTAGTATAATTAATAATACGAAGATACCAACTTTAAATCAATGACAACTTTGTAAAAAAGACTAATTATAAGTTGTGAAAATACGACATTTAATTTACCCCTTTATTTACATAGCAGGCTAGCATAATGGCATAATACAAAGATACAGACTGCTAGTCTATTTTGAATGCAGGTAAATAGTCCTCCAGGTCCAACCTTTATTTCAAAAAGTTTATTGTTTTACGGTAAGGCTATACTGTTACCTTACATCCAATGACATAGATTTAGGGTAAGAAATGGCTAAAATATCCCTCATGTTGTTCACTTCAAACATGCAAATAATCTTTTTATTATTTATACTGTTTCCGTAAAGCAGTATGGATTAGGAGGAAAATTTAACGTCATATGTCTCTTTTTATAATGCTACTTGCCACAATCTTATACAAAACTGTTTGGCACGAGTGAAATATGGTTCAAGCACAAAACCCCTTCCCCCCAAACAAAATTGTGTTGTGATCTGGACACCTTTTCGAGTGACTGGTAATGTTTATACAACATTGTTTTGGGTTAAAGGGGTAATTTATTTAATTTAGGGGCTAATTCTGCCATAGCATTTGTCTAACAATGTAGTTTTATATATTACAACAAAACACAAAAATTTACAAAAATTAATTTCTGATACGTAAACAAAGCTAAATACCTCACCTCAAAGCGGTTAAATTTTCGTCTTTTTTCTCTGAATGATAATAAATTCCATTTCGCAATTTCTCAAGGAGAGAAGGTCTTTTTCAACCCCTGGAAATTTTTATTTTCTTCGTTAAGTAACTTGTTTTTATAGGTAACTACTTTTGGCAAATAAGTCGCTTGATTCTGATAAATGAATATTTCTTTCGACTAGACGACATAAAAATTTATTTAAAAGACCACACATTTGATTTCTAATCCTCTTTTATAGCCATTATTATCCAATCAAAAATATATTAGTTTGGAGAACAGTTAGGCGTATTTTGTTCCAATAATACGGTTATCGGTAAGATCACTTATATCAACTAAACTACTCGGTAACGTTAGGTGGGGACAAAACACGCCTAACACAATGAGGCATCATTTGTCCCAATAATAGTCGAGTCAATAAGAAATAGTGGCTTTAAGAACAGATAAATTCCAGGTTAAATATTTCATTGCCATAAAGTAACATATGAATTAATTTAGCATCAGAAAGATTTGATATACTTCCATGTATTTCAACAATGTTGTCAACGAAGGAGTATTCTATTATGAGTATTGAAGAAACAGTGTAAGAGGAAGTGTTCAGTGGTTTCGAATTCTAAAATTTCACAATTACAGATATGAAAAGTCGTAACTACAAAGTTATAACGATATTTAAATTCTTTTAAATGACTAAACCCAACTCGTCAGCGAGTAAAAAGCATTAAACCACGAGGATTCATTATATTAAAAACTGGAAAGACACTGAACTTGATTGCCTTATTAGTGGGTCAAGTTTTTTCCATTCTTTTGAGGAATAAAGGAAAAAGAGTTTCCGAAATAGATATTACGATAAGAAAAAACATCAAATAAACTACGACGACTAACATTGGGTGATTGAACAGGAGTAGGTAAAAAATTTATTAAATATTGAGGCGCATTGCCACTTACTATATTATAAATCATATATCAGGTCGGCATAATTTAGATGGGGACGTACAAATGATTTGTATATATAAGGTGAGCAGAGATTTTCTGGGCAGTGTTCGCAACAGTTGGTTTGGTAAGACCTATTAGATAGCGATAAAACTTTGTTTTACATCAAGAAGTAATCCTGGATGTCTTTGGTGAGGTACAATTGAAACAGAAGGGTCATTAAAAAACTCATGTGACCTGTTTATTAAGATCAAGTTTAAAAGACCTTCTACTGATATGCTTGATAAATCTCATGAGTAATGGCAACAAGTTGATTTACACAAGAATCCCCAGATCAAAAGCCTGATTGTTTCTCTATATCTAACTTATTATCAATGAAGTGGTTGAAAAGATTATTATAAATAACCTTTTCGAACACTTTACCGACTATAGGTAACAAGATATTGGTCTATAATGGTTGATAAGCTTTCTCAACTTTCGCGAAGAATTCCTTTTCTAAGTGCAGTTTTAAAGATGATTCACAGAAGAATGGTGCCAGAAATTCCACGTATTTGGATTGTTTTTATTGATATACTATCAAATCCATGAGCTTTGTTTGGGTTAAGATCTCTAATGATCTTAGATAAATCATCATGGTTAAACTCTGATTCAGATAATCGGGTTTCGGTAATAAAATGAAAGTCTGGTAGCGAACAATCATTCAAACAATCATTAAGATACCGCATTGATTAGAGAAAAAAAATCGTTGAATTGATTAGCTTTCCTTTGAGAATCACTCACAAATATCCCATTCTCAAATAATATGGGATTAGCTGGAACTTTCACTTTATTACCAAAGCGGTTCCATATAGACCAATATACCTTAGAAGAAGCGGTAGGATTATTCAATTTGTTTCCAAGATTTAGATAATGGGATTCCTTACTCAAAGAAATTAAATCATAACAAGATTTACTGTGTTGATCTATAAGCACTTTTAACATCCTTATTAATCCATGGTGGGTGGCTCTTTTGCCTTGCAAGACGAAGATTTCATTTGTTGAGAAATTCCTGAATATGTTCAAACGAGTTTTAGCGAAAATTTGAACGTGCAGAAAATATGAACAGAATGCAAAAATTTGCTGGTACTTCTCTGCTTATTGCTAATGACGGTAAAGAAGAACATAAAAAACAGAAAAAACTATTTGGGTTAACCCATGGCTACAAAGACGTGGTGAACAAGGAATATACCATAATCTCTTTCAAGAATTACTTTTAGAGGTTAAATGTTTTAGATCGATCTATTATTCTTGAAGGAAGAGTGATAAAAGGAAGAATATTTTGAGAAGATATAAAGTTAAGGAATTCAGAATTTTCATTATTAGCACAGCATTGTAATAGATCAATGTTAAAGTCACCTAATAGTAATTTAGATTTATGTTAAGATGATAATTTTAAAATAAGAGGAGATAAGTAATTATTGCTAAAATCATTGATATCCATACGTCTATACATACATCCAGCAATAAAACTTGATTTTTTAGGGCAGACTATTTCAACAAATATTAGTTCAAGAAAGTTTTATTTGTACATCATTAGATCGTTTCTGCACTTTTAGTTTATATTATTAGATATATACAAAAGAGATCCTTCATAGAAAGATTCCGTAGGAGTGTGTTCAAGATTAAAACATTCAAGTTCAATTGAAACAGAGGGAGGGGTGTTTTTCCTGAGTCTAGTTTCGGTTAATCCAATAATACTGAACAAGCAGTGATATCAATACATTGAGATCTTCAAGATATTTTTGTTGGGAGGATATATTAAGATGAAATGTTGAGAGAGAACTACTGCTATCAAATCTAGAAGCACAAAAATCATCAACTTCATGATATTTACAGTTCGACTTGTTAATAGATACCATGTTCTCTTCATCAGAATTAAAAAGGTGAGATGTGAAATAAACATTAAATTTAGAAAATAGTTGTTTTTTTTTTATGAGAAAACCGAAAGTAAGTTGTAGAAAAAGGTATAGATTCAGTATTCAAGGTTATATTTAAGGAAAAAAGCAACTTAAATCAGATATATCAGTAGGTGGGAGAATGTGTCTAGAACAGATATTACGAAACCGTGCGAAAGGATTTGATTGGAGTAAACGGTAATATATATCATCAAGTCCATTAAATTTTTACGAAATTTTTATTTTTATGATTTTCATTCGTAAGCCATTTACTCTAAGTCCAGAAAAAGTCAAGATTGTTACATATTCAATTTTAAGCTTGTACAACTGGTTGAGAAGTGAATTTTGGAAAGGTTTACATTAGGATGTAAAATTGGATTAAATTGATTGTGAGGACATATCAACGGATACTATTATTCCCGGTGATTGGAACCAATAATTGGTAGCAACTCTATTATACAAACTAAAGATATCAGAGTAGATTTCAAGGAATCTTTTATGAATTTGGGAAGCGATCCTTGACAGTGGGAAGCAGCACAAATCGACATTTAAGGATAAGGAAAAAATTTTATTAAGACTATGAAATATCATAAAATTCCATGCAATGTAAAAACTATATGTATAACAAAAACGTTGAGTCGAATGAGGTGGTATCTGCAGGTATAGTACGAAGATTTTTAAAACTTCCTTGCTCATATCCATTAAAGAGATCAAATATTTTCTTCTTTAACATGGTCCATTCTTTTGGATCTCACTACAGTAGGTTATCGGTTACTATTTTTCCAAAGAAAATTGCACATTCGGCAAGCTTATCATCAAGCGTGCTTGGTTGGGGTCTATTTGGTTGCGAGTTTTTTGGTTATTTAGGGGATTTGCAAGTGTTGTCCACAAGACAGTTTTAGCCTCACTTGCGTCAGAAAATTTTTCCTTCTTGACTTTTGGAATAAACGCATCATCTTTTCCAATTAGTTCAAGGGAACTCATAGGCTAATAAACTTCTAGTATGATGTTTACAAATTCCATCTGCGGAAAATATTCCCAATTAGAGTTTACAACGTTATTCTTTCCTGCCCCAGAAGATAGAGAAAAAAATTTAGATTGTTTTTCTTTTATGAGTTAAAAGACTGTTCCATTTTTCAAATGTCTTCCTCCATAAATTTTTCATTAAATTCCTAAATTTTGAACTAAAGCACGACCTACATTTCAATCTCTGCATTCCAACATCCAATAAGGCAGGATTATCCTGGTTGAAAGCAACTGACGCTTCCTGTTCTTCACTTGTAAAAACTTTCATCTTTTAATGACATCATACTATCGTAAAATTTTCCAGGGATCTTTTTGGTAAATTTCCACCCTTGGATTTCTTTGAATCTCTGAGAAAGCCTGTTTACAAACCATGGCATATTTTTTCGAACCTATCAATTTTAAACTTTCCATCAAATTCAAGACAAAGTCCTTCTTTTTTTAAAGTGTTTTGGATTTTAGTTATTCCTTTTGCACCCCGCAACTCTGGTGGATTTTGTTTGTAAAACTCAATTAGCTTGAATTATTCATCTTCAGAAAGTTTGACACATTATTTTTGTGACGACATGTTGTAAATATGTGTAAAATAATCTCGTTACCTTCAAAATTTGTTTACGAAGTTTGCTACGCGTACGGGTCACGTGAGGTTTGCGTTGCGAACGTCAAAATTATGCTGTAGAAGCAAAGAAATACCGCAAATTTTCTGCAGAAAATCCAAATAGATTTACAGCAATTTTTTGTAAAATGCAAACTTTAACGTTGGCAGGAAAGCTAGTGTTTTAGTTTTTGAGAAGATGCACATGATACCAGGAAAATAATTTAGCTATAACTGTAATCTTTTGAATAAGTGCAGATTATGGAATGCGGAATACAAAAATATGGAAAGTGTCAAGCCGAAACGTAGAAAAACCCGTGGAGCGAAACACAGAAAATCTGAAAAAGATAAACAATTTGAAGGGAAAACATATGCCCCATGAGGCTCTTGATTGTTATCCTGGCCTAAATTAATCAGCATCAATAGTTTCATTTTTCTATTTAGACATACTTTTAAATTTGACACTTTGTTTTACCCTTGAATGCGATTTTCTCTTATTTCATTTTTTTGGACGTCGGCCAGCGTAACTTTAATTTTCAGAAGCGTTTCTCCTCAATGGTGTTTACACTTTGATGCACAAAGTTTCAACAAGTGCTGATTCAGCAGGAAAGAATATTCAAAATTTTAATTCATCTAATGTATGCAATTACCTATCTACTTTTATTGTGCAAAACATGAGCTTGTTAGGATGATTTTATCATGATAGTCTAACTGGTGTAAAGCTAAACATTTTAGTCAAAGTTGCCGTTTCCATGACTACCATGACAATAGGTTACCATTTTTAATCTCAATGCTTAAGTTTTAGTTGTATTTTGGAAAAAAATTAATTTTTTTCTTTCTTTAGGGATATCATTTTCTACATTGCAAAAAAAAAAAAAAAAAAATGTAACTTACATATTCACAAAAAATGTAATAATCTCAATAATATTGATTATCAATGATTAAAATGCTGCTCTACTTGGTTCTGTGTAATATGCCTAAATGAAATATTTCCATTCAGTGGTATAAGGAATTAAAGTGTTTGCTTTCAAATGAGAGAATTCTAGATTTAAATGATTTCTGATAACAAACTTTTCCCATCATCTGAAAAAAACATATTTTTTAAAAATTTTAATGACTATTTTACTTCTCAAGCTTTAGGAGACGACAATCAATCTTCTAACCCAATAAACTGTGAATATTTAAACATTGACGAATTTTGTTCTTCTATTTTTTCTAATGAAACCTCTATATCAGTCTTACATGTGAATATTTCTTCACTAAATGCTCATTTCGGCGAAATAAGTGCATTCATAGATTTAATAAATTTAGATTATAGCTTTATAAGAGACAAGAGTAATAAAAAAAAAACATACAGGTATCATAACTCGGTTAGCTATTAAAGGATACAACTTTGAACCCACTTCAATTGAACCGTCTTTTGGGGGGTCTTTTCTTATATATAACTACTAAACTAAAATATAAACCTAGGAAAGATCTTTTGATTTACAAACCCCAACATTATAAATCTTTTTTTTTTTCGAAGTTATTTTTCCTAAAAAATCGAACTTAATTGTTGGATGTATTTATAGGCATCTTTGCATATCAATAGATGAATGTAATGACATTCTTTCTCAAACCCTTCAGGTAATGTCAGCAGAAAGTAAAAGTATTATTCTTCTAGGTAATTTTAACACATACCTTATCAAAAGTAGTACTCACGAAAATTCATCAAAATTTTTATTCTTGTTCCCTCGTATAACATTCTTCCATACATAACTCTACCTACGAGAATCACGGACAGAACTCAAACACTAATTGATAATGTCAAACACTAATTGATATCTTCTCTAACTCTACTATCATTAACATTATTTCTGGCAATTTAACTAATTCCATATCTGATCACCTTCCACAGTTCTTTATATCCCGATTTTAACAAAAAATTCATTCCCTGTAAACATAACATTTATCGTAGAAGCAATAAATACTGAGAAAATTTCTTTTTAAAATGATTTCAAAAACACTGACTGGAGCTATATCGTTAGCGATAAAAACAACATCACTAATGACGGTTTTAATTCCTTTTTTCTAAAAGTCACTAAACTATTAGATGAGGACATTCCGTTAAAAAAGAATAAGTAGCAAAGTTTTCAAGCATACATTAAAACATTGGATTACCAACGGTATTTTCAAATCCTTGAAAAAGCGTAGTGATTTTCATAGTAAATAGTTAAGAGCTAGCACATAGGAAATATATATATATAAATTAATATAATAACTTACCTACAACTATTTGTCCTTTTTACGGTTTGTTTTTAATTAACTAAGTATTTACTATTAAAATCTGTAGTCATTCCTTTTGGTCAGCTTTTGCTATATGAGTGACTTCCTCCGTATTAACTTCATTTTAAGTATTATAATTTATTCTGTAATATTATAAAAAACTACATTGTATCTTTTCTTTCGGTAATTTGGAAAATCTATTTATCTTTTCTTATCTTGTTGCGCCCGCATCTTTTCTTATCTTGCTGCGCCCGTACAATACTTTATAAAAACAGAGCCTCTAAAACTTTTTTTTTTTGGAAAAATGTCTAAACATGTAGAGTCAACTACGTACTACGTAACTAAGTACTGGTTGCTGAAAAGAAAAGTATTTATGGGAAAGAAGTGTAGTGTAAATACAAATAAACCACTTGAGAATATAATTAAAACACTTTATTTCGAGATATAATTCAAGCACATTATTTTGAGAAGATAAATTAAAATACTGTATTTTTATATATCTTAATGCGAGGTTGGTAGAGAATCGTTCGTTACTCCATCATTATCTTAAAAATAATTGATTTCTGATTTATGTAAGTTTTCTGTCCTGATTCTATCGAAGGGTTTTATTTATACGCCAACTGACACTGGAATGCTTTAGAACTCTTGGGATCGACTAAGATCTCTCCATCTCTGCGAAAAAATTAGGAGATAGGGTAAAATATCCATTAGTGTGAACAAATTGGTAGAGAGAGTAAAATTTCCATCGCTGGGAAAAAATTTGGAGATTGGATAAAATTTCCATCAGTGTGAACAAATGGGAGATAGGGTAAAATTTTCATTACTGGGAAAAAATTGGGAGATAGGGTAAAATCTCAATATACACTAGTTATGTTATAAAGATGAGTAATGCACTTTATAGTAAATTATGATTTAGGAAAGAAAAAATATGCAAAAGCATGTGTAGCTTTATTGATACAATTTTCGGGAAACCATAGCAACCATAGTAAAAACAAAATAACAAAAAAATAACAAAGAGCATGTTTGAGCATTCTGTTAAGTTAAATTTACACTACTAACTTACCGCATGTTACACTTCGATAAATTTAATAAATTTGTTTATGGACAGCAGAATTTTTTTAGTTTGAACCATTATTTAGGTTGAAATATCCACGGTCTACTTTTGTAAATCAAAAATAGTGACAAGAAAGAAACTGGAAAATTCCAATAGGGAAAAAGGAGGGTGAATACCAAAACCATGCCCGAAAGTTTTATTACATTTTTTTACCTTCAACTGTATCATATATATAAAATTAACTAAATTGTAGATTGATTGAAATAATTTAAATACAGCAATTTGAAATTCGAGCACACTCAAATTTTCCATATTAAAAATTAAATTATATTTCGGAGTCTGGAAGATGTAAAAACATATGGTTCATCACGCTACAGAAAAGCATGAAGAAAAAATCAGAAGTTGCCTTGATGGAACAGCACTTGAAAAATCAAACAATGACAAAAACTAAGCCTACATCCTTACTAACCAAAAAACCACTTAACAATTCCAACGAAATTCTAATACCTTTCAAAAAAATAAGTTGACAAAAATAGAGACGAATAACAAAGAAAATTAAAAATTAATAATAATTAAAATTTACAATTACCTGAAGTAGATTTAGTCTTCGTAAAATATTTCAAATCTGCTATATACAAGATTTTTCATTTACAAGACTGATTAAAATAGGCCAAAAACAAACATTTCTTTCTAGGTAAAACCAATAGAGTGGATTAAAATATTTCAACTTAATAAATATACTAAAATATATAACAATTTATAATTTATTAAGGCCAATAAATAAAAGATTTCATCAACCTTGCAGAGAGATCATGTCACTTAGGGTATATCATACATGACTGCGGTGTGTTTGTTATTCGAAAATTTATCGTTTAAATTTAGAACACTGAATAGCGTGTGAAATGCAGTTGCACAAACCCCTCTAGTAACAACAGCAACATTAACGATATCAACATCTATATGCAAAGAAAGTCTAAAAAAAATTAATAATACATCGCAATGAGACTGACAAAAGCCTGAATATTCAAACAAAAATCAAATTGATATAAACTATGAATACATAAATTAAGTCTAATCCACGGTCTTCCCACAGTCAATAGAACCTGGGGTCGAACTCGACGTAGTCTAACTCTGAGTTTTAAAACATAGTGTAAAACGGCCACCGTGTATGTTTTAAATGAGTAATCCTACTTACGTAAGAAAGCAAAAAGAATAACACAACCACCCACCCACCCCACGCCAGACAGCTCAGTTGGTAGATCGTCATACTACCAACCACAAAATGAGTTCAAATCCGGGTACCGCCCACTCATCGTATGAGTAACAATTCAGTGTGGTAACTTTAGATTTTTATCTCCTCGTTAGCTTCGTGTCTAGTGATTAACTCACCCCCCCACCCACCCCCCCGGAAAAGTAAAGTGTTTTTAAAGCCTGAAATAGAAATAAACGTAAAATTAACGTATTGAGAAAAATTTTAAAACCAAATTTAACCCGCGTATTGGGTATGTAACTTGGGTAAGGGAGATGAGTAACATGCGCAGATGTGTGGAGCCTGTGCGAAAGTAGTGTCAAAAATAGTGGACATGTCATATTTAAAAACGTAATTTTCTCAACGTTTCTCTCTTCAAACGAAATGTTGGCAGAATTGGAATGCTACAAGACACCTAATCATTTCTGTGAAACTATAAGAGAAAAGTGACGACGCTTAAATGGTTAAGTGGCCAAAGTCTTTACACGTGACATTATATTGAACCCAATAAAATTTTAAAATACACATAAACAATATTGATATTTTGGCATATGTAGCAAGTAAGAAATATGAAAAGTTCCAGGGGCAAAGGAATAGGCCAACAGCATAAATTTCGTGCAGATTTTTGAAACGAAATTTTGACTCGCATCCCATTTCTTTATTAATATTCGACCAGTTTACAATAATTCAATAGAGACAATAGATATGATATATTTGTTGTTAGTTACCAAATCAAAACCAAATCAAAAAGAATTTCAATCCTGTCCACAAAGAATTTCACTGAAAGGTTAAACAAAAGAATCACAAACATTCCATTCGAATGATCTTAAACATCTATTGTTGTTTTAATATTTGATTTTGTGTTGATTAAATTTTAAATTGAAATATATTTTTAATAAAAAACAATGTTCTTTTATTCACTTTATGTATAGAATAAAGCATAACTTTTTTTTTGTATAAACTGTTCTTCAAATTTGATCAAAACCATACAAAAATTGATTTCAATACTGTCGAAAGAGAATTTATTTCTTTTTAGCTACAGCTTTATTGGATATTAATCACTGATAGCATAAGAAAATTTCCTGATTTTTGAATTCAGTTTTCTTGTATCATCAATTACCATATACACTTTTTTAAGTTTGGCTTGCCAACAAGCTTGTAATGCTTTCGCAAACCTTTATATATTTATTTGAAAGCTGTTAGAACTGAGGAGGTTTAAAGCACTGTTTTGTCATTATTTTGTAAATGAGTTTGCAAAAAATTCGGTATATAAAGGTTTCGCAAACATTTATATATCGAATTAAATATTTTAAAAATTTATAATCGCATTAATTGAATCACCATTAAAGTGTATTATAAATTGATTAGGAAAATACCATTATTATTCCTATTACGGATTTGCTAAAGTGAACTTCAGGTATTGGTTCAAAATGGTGGATATTAATCAAAATGGTATTTGCCTTACTTAAAATTCAATCTAACATGAGCAGGTTAAAAAAAATTGTGGTTAGACTTACCTTATTTAATGTTCAATCTGACACAAGTAAAACTAAGCAACGCACGATTTGTACCAATGTTTTCAATGTCGTAGTTGTTACCTAAGGAACAAAGACAATGTTGATGTCTGCATGATTATCGAAATAAACATATGCATTGAATCTCATAAAAAAATAAAAATTAGAAAACCTAGAAAATTTAAAGAAGAATTTTATTCATAATAAAAATATTGGAGCGCTAATCTTTTAATTGGTATTTCCATATAAATTGCTATTATTATTATGAAAAGCAATATTTGGACAAAACCGCTAAAAGAATACTTTGTGTTCTCTATCATTTTATTTTTTTATTACATTTTAAGCGCGTGGTTCAAATAACCCGTGACAGCCAACAACTCGCCCCAATTCAAAAAAAGTTTTACCAGGTGTGCAAATTAAATAACTTTAACAGCCAACAACTCACCCCAATTCAAAAAAAGTTTTACAAGGTGTGCAAATTACATCTTTAAAAAAGCTCTGTAAGGTCTGCAAACTAGAGCTTAAAAGGCGAACATCTGTTCAAAATTTAACATAAAATTTTTGAAAACTTGAGGAGCTTTGTCATTAGTACAAAAATTCTTTTTCAACATATTTTATGGGAGGTTTTATGTGGGTGAGACTTTTATTGTGGATTAATACATGAAATAGCAACTTGGATGGAGGAGATTGATGTTATTAAATAAAAGAAAAAAAGTTTAATAAAGGAAGACAACCTGGATAACGAATATTAAGTTGAGGTGATGACAGTGGCTTTTGGCAAATGTATCAATCATACTTGCAGTGTTATATGTAATGAACAAAAGCAATCGAAACTCAACTTAACAGTTGTTAAAAGATATCAGTTATTAATTCACATAGGTAGGAGTTTTTAATATAGAAAGACAAGTTTTGTTTGAACTAATAAGTGTCATTTTTGTAAAACTTCCTATCTTAAAAATAAAATTTCATAAACCATCATCATCAACGACATTAAAAAATTACTATTATACCTTCAGGCACAACAAAAGCATCTCCTGATGACATTTTGATTTTAGTTGTGTGAATGGTAACCAGAACAATGCCTTCAATAACAAGGAAATTCTAAAAAAAAAAAATCTTAGTTACTGGTGATGGCCAGAACACTTTTTAGAAATGACAAGATATAGAGATTTCAAAATTGACATAATCAAAAATCTCCAGTATATTTAAACTATCAAAAAGAAGATCTTCTATCATTGGATAAAAATTCAGCATAACTAAAATTAACAATGATTTAAAATAAACCCAAATTAGGCTGCCAAATGAGAAATTTCATTTGTGAATATATTTTCTGGATATAAATGGAAAAATTTCATCTTCAGAACAATTTAGACCTGGTTAGAGTCTAATTTGTTTACTAAGCCATGTTGAATCTAGTTCAATCCATAGAAAAATAATATTACGTCATGTTGATTGCATCACAAAAATTTCCAAGCTGCAACAGTAAAAAATTTCCAAGTCGTTAAGATTTTAAAAAAGCTGGTGTTCTTTTTGGACCATCGAGGAAAGATTATATGAAACAAAATATTTTATTTGCGAATAAAAAGAAAGATATAAGAGTTAAAATAGAACTTTAAACAATAACATGTATTTACAGCAAGGTCTAGTTGTTGTTTTGAAAGTTATCGGTTGAGTGTAAAATATGATTAAGGTTCATCCTTTTTTTTATTTTTTTTTTGTGAAAAAATATCTCTAAACCGATCATTATATGATAATAGATGAGTTATTTATCCTGCAACAAAAACTTTTTAGTGGGGAGATGATGTTACCACAAAATCTTGCAAAATTCCAACGTGGTTAAAAGGTAAGTCGTGGAAATATTTGATTAGTACTTTACTCTATCAAGTTTGCTGGACTTAGTACATGAGAATGAATATCTACGACTTAAAAGTGAAAGAATTCATATAGATCATAAAGGAAACAGTTAAAAAAATTTAAGGGCTACCGTTTAAAACTAAAGTTACAGCAGAGCCATTAGAGTATAGTAAATTTTTGACAAAAGTTAAACGGACTCTCCGAATTTCTTCTAGTTTTATTTTCATAAAATTTGTAAGCTATCGTGATGCCTTGTTGTGAAATACTTTAACTTTCTACATCAGTTTGTTCATGTATCCATCAAAGCGGTATCTATCTAAACTCAAATGGTTTTTATTATTGTTTTCAGCAATAAAATTTTTTTGTAACGAAGTCCATCATAATTGGGTCTAATGTTATAACATCAAAAAAAAAAAACGTGTTTTATATTAGTCAATTATGATTAGATTGTCTAATCACCAGCTTATGCAGTATCAAAAATGGAGTCACGGCAGTAGTGATAACTCATCACTCCATCAAACCAATTATTCAATTGGATATCATGGTATGGGTAGCCACCACCATAAAAGATTTTATGATAACAATATATAAATACACCCACCAAAACAAAACATTTCATGATAATAATAGATAAACACACCTACCATAACAAAAGATTTTATGATAATAATATATGAACTCACTCACGATAACAAAAGATTTTGATAATAATAGATAAACACACCTACCATAACAAAAGATTTTATGATAATAATATATACACACACCCACCACAGCAAAAGATTATATAATAATAATATATGAACACACCTACCACAACAAAAAATTTTGTGATAATAGCAAAAATTTAACAATAAAAAATAAAAAAAACTAAAAAATATGAAATCATGCAAAATGGTTTTGTGTAAGTGTTAGGGCTAATCAAGATATTAATTTAGGCTGTTTCAAGCCAAATTATTTTCGATATTTGCTTTAATACAAATAGGAGGTCCACGATGTACTAAAAGTGCCAAAATTGTAGTTCAGAGATCAACCTTGCAAAAGATTTTGATATTCGGGCATTTCCTTAAAACCTCAAAATTTTTGTTCCAATTATAATTAATTTTTCCCAATTAATGCAAAACATGATTTTAAAATTGATTTTTCGAAGTCTTACAGGCTAAATCTATCAGAAATAATGTTTTGGAATAAACTATTATCTTGCACCTGACAATGTTTCAGTGCAAATCAAAAATAATTATGACATGTTTAGGGGCCAAAGTACATAGGTAAAAGAATAACAAGTGAAAATAACGCTTTTTCTAAGCAAAATAACATTTGGAACTATAATGAGAATATTTGGTTATTATAGTTCAAAATTTCAAACTGCTTTGTTCTTATGATCCTACATACACAGAAAAAATAACTTCTATCTTTCAAAAAAAAAATATTAACACTTTCTATGAGACATAAAATTCTCATTCATGCATTCATTCATGCATATTATATTCATCGAAGAATTTATGCTTTTCAAAACTTTGAAAAAAAAAAAAAAAAAAAAAAACATGAAAAAAAAAAAAAGTATTTTAGTTTTTATTTCATAGACCTTTAAAGAAATTAAAAACTGAAATATAAAAACATTGGCTATTACCATATTGTTTCGTTTGGCTTTTTGATATCCCTTTTTGCATCTTGGTGCAATCCTTATTTTACCGTTGGTGACATGCTTCGAGCTATACCACTTGTTTACTTCCACACCATGACTTTCGCGAGGCTTCGACCATTTTGATAACTTAGCAGGTGCGAGCAAATTCTCTAAAAAATATAACTTTTATTATTATACTAAACAGATTTTTTTCTCATTTTTTTTTTTAAATTTGTATGTTTACTCTTGAGTAAATGCTCCAGTTTTCACAATGATCATTAAAACAGATTTTTATTTGAGCATGTTTGGCCATGCCAAATCAATATAAGTTAATTTATATTGTATATTTATAATTTATAAATATACAAAATAAATAAGCTTATATTTTCAAATATAATACTCTAAAAGTAAAAAACAAAAAATATCAGAGCATACCAGAATTTCACTGAACAACTAGCACTGCAAAAAAAAAGAAAAAATTTAGTACAAAAGGATTTATCTTTTACTTGAAAAAATTGAAAAAAAATTGATTAAGAAATGCACAAAATTTATTGGATTGCTAAATATCCACAATTCATTCGATTACTAAATATCCACAATTCATTCGATTAAAAAATATCCACAATTCATTCGATTACTAAATATCCACAATTCATTCGATTACAAAAAATCCACAATTCATTCGATTACTTAATATACACAATTCATTCGATTACTAAATATCCCTGATTCATTTGATTACAAAATATCCACAATTCATTTGATTACTAAATATACAAAATTTGTTTGATTACTAAATATACACAATTCATTCGATTACTAAATATCCACAATTCATTTGATTACTAAATATCCACAATTCATTCGATTACTAAAGACACACAATTCATTCGATTACAAAATATCCCCAATTCATTCGATTACAAAATATCCACAATTCATTAGATTACTAAATATACACAAATCATTCGATTACAAAATATCCACAATTCATTCGATTACTAAATATCCACAATTCATTCGATTACTAAATATCCACAATTCATTCGATTACTAAATTCACACAATTTGTTCAATTAATAAATATCCACAACACACTCAATTACTAAATAGCCAAAATTTTTTCGATTATTAAATAGCCAAAATTCATTTGATTACAAAATATCCACAATTCATTCGATTACTAAATATACACAATTCATTCCATTACTAAATATACACAATTCATTCGATTACTAAATATCCACAATTCATTCGATTACTAAATACACACAATTTGTTCAATTACTAAATATCCACAACTCACTCAATCACTAAATATCCACAATTCGTTCGATTACTAAATATCCACAATTCAATACTGAAATAATACAAAATTTCAGCAAATTTGCATCGTATTTTATTTTTCAAAAAAAACTTACCTTGTAACTCAATACTATTTGTTGCGATATTTTTGACTGCTATACTGGTGTCAGGGATACCAACGTCCTAAAAGATATATATAATATATCTATATATAATAAAAGTAAATCCATCCAAACTCACGAAAAAATTTTTTTTTTACTGCAATTTTGCCAATGACATTTATTGATTTATTCATTAAGTACACAGTAATACTAATTAACAAAAATAAACAGAATAAAAATTTGATGAAATTGTAATTCGTGTCTTTACAACCCACTTAACAAACTTTCATTATCCATTCCTACTTCTGACCTGCATTCCTTACTCAGCTCTGGTCGCCTCCTATAATTACTTCTTTTTGTAGTTTGGGGGGAGGGGGGGGGATTTTGATATTCACAACAACTTATAATGGACATGCATATGGGAATTTTAGTATAGGATACAAAAATCTCGGATTAAATTTTTGGTGACAGGTTTATGAAAGTAACTTTAAAGTATGTTTTTGGTGATTAATTTAATAACATGTTATGCTAACGTTGTTAAGCTTAAATTAACATTAAGGTTATAAAAGCTTGGAGAAGATATTAGTAGCATGTTTGATATCTGAGGCGCTTTTATAAAAGTCAGGCTATAATATAACGGATTTATGAAGAAACTTTTTACCTCAACCAGAAATGATCTTTCATCGATGCAAATGTCTAAATGAAATATAAATAACATAATAAATATAATATAAATATATATACAAAAGAAATATCAATTAGATTATTTTTTTTTATGTCAAATTTCAAATCTAAAACAAAAGCAGGGTAAAACTTAAATCATAGCAACAATTGAGTTTCAATTCTATTTTGAATGGACTCAAATAGATCAAGGGGTAAAAAAAACCAATACTCATATCACAATGAAAAAATTGATTTATAAGCAGCCATCTTGATGACATCACATTTCTCAAAATTTTAGCAATATTTGACTATGTTTAAAATGGCTATGCCTTCATATGGTGGAACGGTTAATGGATGATATCTCTTGTTAGAAAGCTAAAGGGTCCGTCATACTGTGTAAACATTAAAAACCTAAATTTAAAGTCACCATGGTTGATCATTTTATGTTATAGTTTTTGCTCATTTCTCTATTTATTTCAACTGATATTTTACTAAAGCTCCAACTAAAATGGCTTCTTTGACCAAATATTCTTTGACCGAACATTCTTTGACCGAATGCACTACTTTCATTTATTCATGTTATCTATTAATCTATTATGATTCAAAAACCTACCAGCAAATTGTTATTTAAAATTACCAGGTGAATCAAAATAATTTCAAATATCGAGTAAAATTTTAGAATCAGAGCACTTTAGAGCAATTCCAAAAATTTAAAAGTCACAAAAAGCAATTTCTTTTCAGTTAACACATACATTTTCCCTTCTTCAACTGTCAGATTGATAATATCATGAACATCAAAAAATCTATCTTAAGAACTGCAGTATTTATAATAGAAAATGAAAACTATTTTACGCATTATTTAAATTTTATTTGTATTCTTAAAATTTACTGGTTTCCATCGTTCAGCATGACTTAAAAGAAACTGAACATTTGAATAATATAATATGAACAAAATCTTTTGTTTTTAAATTGCATTTAATGTCAACAATAAGAAATTTTTTGCTGACTGGATTTCTATCCATTTTAGGTGTGAAAACACGTTTTCAATTTGTACATCACAAACCCACTCTGTTCGCTTTTATAGTTAATTATTGATGATTACTGATATTTTTGGATCTTATTACGGTTAAAAGTAAATTTGAAATAAAGAGTTCTATAGGTATATTTAGCCTTGTACAAAAATCATTTTCCTGGTCATAACAATTTCTTGCTTCAAAAAGTATCGTCAACACAATATTTAAAAATTTAATAATACAGTTAATGCTAACTTACTGCCATCAGCTATCTTTTGTTTTTTAGACTTTGAAATAATATATGGTATTGGAGGTGGCATCTGATATGTTTTTTGTATTGATTTTCCGTCTTCAGCCATAATATAAGCGTCATCTTCCATAAAATCTGATTCATGTGCTAAGATTTAAATTGCGGGAAAGATAAGTAAACAAAATTAAAATCGTGAAGCTAAATAAATCTTGTAATTTTGCCTTTTACCACTATCCAAAAAATACTGTTAGGAATAACACAAGAAAAGCCAAGAAATTGTCTACATTGTGGTCTTTCAAAGCAAATAGTTTGCATTGGCAAAAAAAAATAAAAAAAATATCTTTAATTTCTAAATTGAAGAATTTGCTAGATTATTCAATAAAAGATATGGAATGGTATGGTAAGGTATGGAATGGTATGGTAAGGTATGGAATGGTATGGTAAGGTATGGAATGGTATGGTAAGGTATGGAATGGTATGGTAAGGTATGGAATGGTATGGTAAGGTATGGAATGGTATGGTA
>JAUZNK010004571.1:0-43812 GCA_035046665.1 Euphysa ruthae | reverse complement strand
TATATATATATATATAGATTCTGAAAAAATATTTGATCAAATGTATACTAGTTATCCAGTTAAATTTTTTTACAATAATGATACTAAAAAAGAAAGTATAGAAATAATTATGGATGAAAAAATTAAAGTAATTAAAAGTGTAGATAATTTTAAAATAAAAATTAAATATTCATCGACCCAAAATCAAGATATATTTGAAAAAAGAGATAGTTTAGATGAAATTTTTTATATAATAAACTTTTAGATTATTCTAAATTTTGAAAAGGTATTTGATTATTTTGAAAGGTTAAAAGCATTATATTTGTTAGATATGCTGATTCGAATTTTGAAACTGGAAATTTGCTCAATCCAAATATGTATAAACAAGAAGAATATGTAAAATATAAAGATAACAAAGTAACAGAAAAAAACAAAAAATTAGTACTCGTGGAATTAATTAAGTTTTTAAGAGGGAAATCTAATCCAAAAGATACTTCGAGAAAAACGAGCTAAATTAAGAATAACAGGTTATGATAATGAGGTATTTACTCTTGAAGATTCGAGCAAGGCTTATGGAACAATTATTAAAAATATGGTAAACAATAAAAAATATCAATCTAAAAAATAATCCTCTTTTTCAAGATTAAAAAACAATAAAATATAAGGAATTAAAAGAAATTTTTAGTCATTTTGTATTATATCCCAAACAATTTTTTGAAAATATACCAGATAAGATTTGGAAATCCATACTAGAACCAGGTTTAAAAGGCAATAAACTAGAAAAAACAAAGAATGGATATCCTGACATAATAACAGTTAAATGCCGTAATGATAATAATATTGGTGATGAAATTAGATTTCCAAATTTTTTTAAACCAGAAGGCATGGCACACGGTGTTCAGTATGAACTATTGGTTATTTTTGTAAAAGAGGGTGAGGGTATAAATACTATTAACAATTGTTTTCTAAGAGATGGTAATGACGTGTTCTATTATTTTTATTCTCAAGGTAAATCAAAAAATAAACCATACAAGACGAAAATACTAACCACTCACTACTAACAAGAACACAATGTTTTATTTATGGAAAAACTAAAAACATTGAAAAATTTAAAAGAAAAAATATAGGTTTGGAAACAATAGTAAATAATGGCAGTAACTGTTTTTTAAATATGGCAATTCATGCTTTAGTAAATGTTATAGAATTTTTAATATATGAAGAGGGTAAAAAAGTTTTATATGATGTTTCTTTTTAATTTTATCTTTTATGATTTCATTCCTATCTCTTTAAGAAAAAGAAAGAAAAGACGAAGAAAAATAAAGAGAACACGAAAAGAAAAAAGCGTAGAAAAAAATATATGTTAGGTGGTGCTGCTGTCAAAAGTGATTGTGATCCTTTGGGAATAATTAGTTTTACCAGTTATGAGTATTGGAAAAAAAATAACTAATAATGATTATGAAATTGTTATAAAAGATACAGGTAAAGCATTAGGTGTAGTATACAGCGACAGGAGCAGGTTTGTAAAGGGTGATATGGTTGAAGCACGCTATGCAGGAGAACCAGACTGGTATTTCGGGAGGATCGCTAATGTAAACGGGGACGGCACATACAGTGTGCAGTATAATGACGGTGACTGGGAGGAGCGTGTGGCCGGAAATTTTATCCGTGCTGCTGTGGAGCCCGACCGTGCTGCTGTGCAGCTCGGGCAGCCGCAGCCGCCCAAACCGCAGCAGCAGTCACCCCACCCAGTTGCAAACGACGGTACGAACGACCCCATTTTTTCGAGAACCTTGTGAAGGGAGCCAATGTGGAGGCGGACTTTGCAGCCGAGGGCTATTGGCTTAAAATGATTTTCATGAAAGTGATGGGTGATGGGACGTACGTCATCCGCTACGATAACGGTTACAAGGAGGAGGGATTGATTAGAACAGACATCCTCATTCTCAATCCCCTTGTGGCGGGAGACATTGTGTATGCGGTCTACGGGGAGACGACACGCTGGCGGCGCGGGAAGGTCTCAAAAGTGCTAGGTAATGGGACGTACAACATCAAATTTGACCACATCATCGGCGACGAGCAGGGAGAGTCGAGATTAAACATCTGTATACCCGCCTGAATCAATCAGCAGAGACTGCGGATTCTTGGGCTCTGCCCGAAGGCACTGCGGTCCCGGAATTCGTAGTCTCTGCATCTGAAACCATTGTGCCCGCTCCGCAGACGCAGTCGGAGGCCGCGGTGGTCCTACGCCAGCTGCGCGATAACAAAGGTGGCAGCGTGGGCAGCTACATGAACCGCCTCCTCCATTCTAGCATCCCTTGGGGAGTGGAGGAGGATGACACGGTGGAGATGCCGAAATTACTCCCTAGCGTTAGCACCAGGTACTACGGGACTGAGTCACTCCTGCATTCCTTGCCCCGCTCCGCGGACGCGCCGGAAGTACTCCCTGGCGTACGGGCCCACCACCGACAAGACTGAGTCCTTGTCCACTTCTGCCTCCCGCTTGCAGAGCGGTTGCCGCCGCGGCGGCGGTCGGGTTATGCTTATTTAAGCTTGCCATGAGTTCTCATTGATGTCGTTTTGTATCTTTTATAATTTCATTACTATCTCGTAAAAATGTTTGATATTCTTTGCTAAGATCGGAGAGAAAAATTACGCGAAATACTTTCATATGAATCAGAATCATTCGTTGTTACAATTTAGAAAAATAGATGATTTTAATAATATTTATATCCAATATTGTTAGCATTTATCAGATAGTATTTTAAAGAAACAAATGGATAGTGAATATGATTCTGGTCTTGGTGACAGGGATAAGAATGCGATAACTAAAAAAATTATGGATAATATAAAAAAAATTAAAAATACAGATAATTTAAATAGAGACTTACAATCGGGAAATATTTTGGAAATCCGAAGTTTGTTGGTGGAAATAGAGAAAAAAAAATTAACAAAAGAATAATTTTATTTGTTATTTGCGAAATAAAATTATTCATTGTGAGAAAAAATATTATTATATTATATATGAATAAAAGAAAAACTTATAAAAGAACAACATATCGTCGTGATAAAAAATCTGTAAAAACAAAACACAAAAGTAAAAGACGAAGTAGAGAAACTTTAAAAACAAAATGCAAAAGTAAAAGACGAAGTAAAAAAATTTTAAAAAGAAAAAAAGAAAGAACACGGAAAAGAAAAAGAAAATTGGACTTGCTTTCCTGCTGACGCTTTTTTCGGCACGCTTTCAATTGACTCTTAGTCAAGGAAGGGCAAGTTGCAGGTAGGAAGCGCCACTCCCATTCCTCAATAGGTTCGCCGATCTCTTCAGCATCATGGTCTTCACGAACATGAATATGCCAGGGAATCTTCACAGGTTTACCTTCCTGGAGTTTCTTGACAGCCATGGGATGCATTCCCGGTCCAAACCAGACGTAAGCGGAAACCGAGAATCCCTTGCCGTTTTTGTAAGGGGTTTTCTTGAAAGTGATTTGCTTCACAGGTAACCTCAAGCACGTAACAACATGCTTGACGCTACGCTCTGCCCAATTTTGCGATTTGACAAAACCGAAGGGTTTGAAACCAGTCTTTCCTAGTGCGGGGATCACCCACAAAAAGCAAGAATCCGGATAACAATTGTGCAGCTGAACAGCGTTCAAATTACGAGAATCAGCCATTATTGAAATGATCTGATGTGTGAATTATCTGTAGTGATAAGAATAATTCAAGGTTGAGTACTTATAAATCTTAGGCAAATTTTTTTTTTCAAATTTTTTATTATTAAATCGTTAGGTGCTTATAAGGAGAAAAAAAATTATTTTTTTTGTGGCATTCGACTTTTCTTTTTTTTGTTTTCTTGCTTGTGGTATTTTGGGTTATTTAGGGGGTACCTCAATTCAGAGCACCGTTCCAAACATCTTTTTCACTTACATTGATACTCTTCCACACGAATTGTTCCGCCGCAAGAAGCGCTTTTTTTGCCACAAGAAGCGCCTTTTGCGCCAGAAAAGAAGATTCTGCCGCGATTTGCTCCAGAAGGTGTTCTTGTTTCGATTTCGCTTCTGGGCGCAAGAGTGTAAAGTAAATTTGTAATTGCTTCCTGGTGTCATTGACGTAAATTGGTTTACCAGCTTGCAGTTTACCAATTGCGTATTGGGTAATTGACTCGAAATACATCATTGCGCACCAATATGGTCCGCCTTTATCGGGATGCCCCTTCATTGGGACTAAAGCAACGCGTTTGATTTCGCCAAAAATCCTACGAATCTTTCGCTTAATCCGACGCGTAAAGAAGGTACACTTCCCAAGACGAACCCACACAGCCTTGTGAAACGTAAGATTGTAAGCGGAAAACACCATTCAGGGATCCCAAACGTTGTGGTTGCGCCAGCATCCAGAACAGAATCCGCACAGCAGGTTGGGGCACGTATTGTCCTCATTGTGCTCATTGGACTTCACAACTTTCGGGCACACCGAGTAAAAAAACATAGCTGCGAAAGTATAAAGGAGTACTTTGAGTTTTTAGGTACTTAATATCATCATAGGATTTAATTATTTCAACTTTGTTATTTTTAATTCATTCGCTCTTTCTAAATAAAAAAGAGAGATTCTCTCTTTTTTTATGCACTACACTTCAATTAAATAGTTTAAATCTAGTAAAATTATGAAACAAGAAAGAAAAGGGGGTTTTTTTTTTTTTTTTTTTGGGAGGGATGGGGTGGGGTTTTCAGAACCCGGCCTCCGATGAACTGCATCGTCTTCACAGACCAGTTCTTCTTCAAAGGTGTTTTCTTAATGCTTTTGAGATACTTCTTCTTGTCATCGTAGAAAACCATATTGATGTTGGCATTGGGGTGCTTTTTCTCAATTTTTGCAAAGTGAGCCTCCACAAGACCCTGTGTGTACATGTCGTGCTTTGAAATGGGCTCTCCAAGGACGTTTCCTGGGACGGTTATTGGTAACCGTCATCTCAACTTCCCCATAGAACATCCCGCCTCACCATCACTATCTGAGTAAAGTTGGGGAATGTACACAATCCCGAGCACCTCGTTGAAGATGAAATCGAAATTGCATTTTTCAACACAGAAAAATCTATTTGTCCCAGAAGGAATGACTTCATTGAAGTAATCATTATACTTTCGGTAGTCAATCCCAACGGTTACTAGATTGTTGTGGTTGTCGTTATTAAAAGCGTCAATGTCAGAATCCTGGCGGTAAGAACCGTTCAGACCGTACACTTTCCCGTCAGGGTGCATCTTTTTGAATTTACTTACCTGGCGTTTGATGTCGTCGAAAAGGCTCTGCGCCATCTCCATCGCCTCTTTCACTAATCCGGTTTTGTGGTAATGCTAATGCATCTCGAATCGCTTTCGGAGGGATTAGAGCTTGCTTGCAAATTTCCCTTCGAAAAACATCGTTAGGATTGCAGCACGAGCGTCGTAGACGAAAGTAATCAGCAACTCGTGCTGGACTTCCTTGGGAGCATAGAACTCTCGAATGTCGCCCTTAATGCGGCAAACCATCAAAACTATATCTCATCATGAGAACATCCTTGTTATTCCATGATAGAACGCAGGGACTTCACTTCAACATCAGTCATGGAAATGTTCTGCTGAGCCATATTGGGAGTCTTGATTGGTTTTGAGTACCATGTAAGTGCAAATATTATTTGCCGTGGTGCTTACTAGACTTGGGCGAATTATCTTTCTCAATTTTATTTTTTCTAATTCATTTACTTTTTTATTGTTGAAAAAGTGAATGAATTAGAAAAAATGAAATTGAAATAAATAATTCATGTCAATGTTTAAAGTACCTAAACTCATAATGCATTTGACTCAGAGATATAATCACTAATTTGAACCATTACTAAGTCGGCATTTGTTGCTCCTGAAAAGCGTTTAGTCGTTGGAAAAGCAGAGCAGATTCATCTGAAGAAGCTTGGTTTGCCGAAACTGCCGCTCCAACAAAGAAGAAGTCCCGAAACTCCCGTATCCGATGATGTTAGGCAACAATGCGATTTTTTTATTCAGTCCCGATTACAACAGCCGCCGTGCAGACCGTTTCCGCAGAATGGTAATAATGAATACGCTCACCACCACCATAACCCGAAAAAAAAGACGTTAATCGACACGACCTCTTTTTTCTCTCTATTTTTTCTTTTCTAACATAGAGAACGATTAAATAATAATAGAGACTTCAAATAAATCTATATACTCAAATGCCATACACTTACCATGGGACCCAGAATTGGGCATACAAAGAAGACCTTCCCTTTAGCGCCTCATTCGCGAGGTTAAATTCAATGGATCTATGCCTTTAATTAGTTCTTTTTGTGTTTTTGTTTTATTGTTAATTATTTTATAATTTACATATAAAAATAATTTAAGAATTTGTTGGTCTATATTAGTGTTTATTAATATATAATTATATTCATATACAACT
This sequence comes from Euphysa ruthae, assembly GCA_035046665.1. Taxonomy (NCBI): domain Eukaryota; kingdom Metazoa; phylum Cnidaria; class Hydrozoa; order Anthoathecata; family Corymorphidae; genus Euphysa; species Euphysa ruthae. Next base: position 37,398 of record JAUZNK010004571.1, on the reverse strand, counting down.
ATGTAAACGTTACCAACGTTAAATAAATAAATGAATGAATGAATGTTAACACGGATGACCATCTGAAAGCGTTCAATCGCGGAAACAATGCAAAAATCACAATTTTGGCTTGTGAATGAAGCGAAGAAAGGATAGATACCATTAAATTGTAGGAATGCGATCAGCTACTGGAACGGAGGGTTCATATCGCGTAGAAAGGCGATAAAAAACCAAATGACGAAGAAAGAATTCATGGAATGGTGGGCGAAGCAATAGCTCACAATGACTCCGGATTACTGGACGATGAACACTGATGAGTCGTGCGGTTTGGCGATTCTGAGATGTCTTCCAAAAGTTCCGAAAGGCTGTGATTCGGTGTTCATGAAACAAAGAAAAAAAAAGAGTGAAATGGGTGTGAAAACCCTTTTTTCTCTTTATATCACATATTCGTTTTACTAAAAAAATAAAAAATTTATAAGAATAATTCGTCCAAGTCTAGTAAGCGCCAAATCAAGGTATATATTATCCTTAAAAATATGGAGTCTCTGGTAATATACTTAATGTGAGCGGTGCATATTAACCGGGAATTGCCGGAGAACATTTGCCGTTACGTCAAGGATTTCGAGCACAGTGTGCCGATGAGCGAGATGTCATCCCACCATATTGTCGCTATTGCTGGGGCAACAATGAAGAATTCAACAATGAAGCGGATATGTCCAATGCAAAAAAATACTGCCCACGACCGTATGAGAATTGGATGGGTGACGGGGTTTGTATGTATCCGTGCCATCATTGTGGGCATTGCTTTAACAGTATAGCCCGCTATGCAAACCGTGCACATACCTGGTGACCGCATTCCCCGTCACTTCTCTATTAACTGCTTCTCATTATGTTACTTTTCTGAGTTAGTATATATATCCTAGTTTATACAGTGTAATTTTGTTTTTGACTAGATTTAAGTTATATACTTTATTGAAGTCTACTAATGAAAAAAAGAGAGGTTCTGTATAATATTGACAGAATCTCTCTTTTTTATTGTTGTTGTTCTCTTAAATCCCGATGGCGTCGAATGGCTCTCTATTATACCTCTCGAAATAATGAATGTTTCTGATTGAGGTGCGGGTGGGAGTCAGGTTTTCGTTTGCATTTTCCCACCCCATACTTATGACTTTATTATATACGAGTTTGCGATGGTTCCCGCATTCATGGTATACTTGACCCTGATCTCTTCCGGATCGCCATGTGCCAGGTAGTATTCCTCTTCATTGCAGTCTTCGAGGAAGATTCTGTAAATCTAGTACAGACTTTCGTCTCTCAGTTCGGCAAATGTAAACTCCGTGATCCGGACATTCTTGCTAATCCCATAGTCAAAAAATCTCACGCATCATTCGCAGCAATCTGGATAGGGTGCCAGAAGGTGGTTATTGTCAAGTATGAATGGATAAATGACAAAGGTATTTTGGTACTTCGGGATAGACTTCTATTTAGAATTTTCATATTTCTAATTCACTCCACTCTACATATAGTCTAATATTGAATTTACTTGTAACTCAGAAACCAGTAACATAATGATAAACCGGTTATAGAGAAAAAAAGGATTTTCCCACCTTTTTTTTTGATCCGAAGTTACTTTTTGTCTCCATTAAATACCCACATCAATTGATATGGGAACAGAACCGACTACCACACCCTGCCCCTAAGCAGGGAATGGCCCACAAAAAAGCCACCGAATGGATTCAACCCGAGATGCCGCAGAAAATCGTTACCTATGGAGACCTGAACGCCTACTGAAAAAATTTCACCAAGCTAAACCCTGGTTTATTGTATAAAGTTGTTAAACTACTTCAGATTGCTGCAGTACAAACTCCGTGAGACGCCGGACGGTGTGTGTGGATCCGACTTAGTTTATGAAAATCGAAATAAATATTTTGGATTTGGAAGATACTATATCCCCCAAACGCTAATTAAGTGTTAACCAAAGATGAAGTCTTCTTTGGTTTTTGCGTTTTAGGTGTTTGTTCTGTGGTTTGCGATTTCGTTCTCTATGGCGCATGCTTCTGTAGCGCATTTTTGCGATGACCCCGATACCAACGCATTCACACAAGTTGTATGGACTAATCGGATATTTCCTGAAAGAGGAGATATCCATCATGATTTGCTGGATGATGTGAGCGTTGAAAGAAAAATATGAAATAGATAGTGATTAAGTGCAAGAATCTCTATCTGTTTCATCTTTTTTCTCTATATAAGCGGTTTCTTGTTATTTTACCGGTTTCTGAGCTAGGATTATATTTATTAGTTTATACTGTATGAAGAAGGAATGAGTTAGAAATATGAAAATTGAAAACATAAATTCGGAGTGGATGTATAGACAACTACAGATTTTGATTACTTTTTTCACTATCTAGGAACGTGACGGATATTAACAAGGTTGATGGATGGATCAAGGTTTGTGGCGATGGTTTGGTTTTCATCGCGGTGCAGCGCTGCATTTTCAGTACTTGTCAAGAGATATTTGTAGATGGTGAGTAGATGAAGAGGGAAGATACTGAATTCACAAGCGATGACCTGTGTAGACCTGTTCTGAGGAATGGTGTTCCCATTACAAACGATGTGCAGTTCGAAGGTGGAAAAGTCTTCGAGGATGAACGCCCAGATGACGAACTCCGAGATTGAAGCGAAGAAGCGGAAGATTTTTGACTGGGCGATGAGCAAGAATGACCAGATCATGGAGTTTACAGTATTAGAACTGACAAACGAAAGTCTTAACTGGATTTACAATATCTTCCCCGAAGACTTTGATGAGGAGGAATACTACCTGGCAAATGGGGACGCCGAAGAGATCAAAGTCAAATATGTGATGTATTATTGCTTCTTGGAGATTTGGTGTGAGTTCAATAAACGTATGAAAAATCGTGAATTTGTCTACAACATGGTGATGACAGGAAAAACGCAGGGATGAATTGGGTGCGAAAACTCGAATGAAGACCTTGATCCCGCAAGCAACCCAATCCGAAGTATTGATTACTACTCAAAGTTTGATAAGGAGAATGTTCGATTGCGTCGGAATCTAAGAGAAAAAACCGCAAATTACCAAAAAAAGAAGAAAAAGTCGAAAGGCGCCAAAAACGTTTTTTTTTTCTCTAGTATGCTATATAAATCGCTAAGTGGTGATAATACAAACATTGGTTTGATTTATTTCTCCATTTCTCTTTGTAGACTCCTAGAATGATGAGTACCAAACGATTTAATAAAAATTGAAAGGAAAAATCACCTAGTGCTTAGCAAGCAACTACAAACTTATTGACAGCAATTCTAGAGTTGAGACTAATACTACCTTTGCCAACATGAGTTCTACACTTGAGAATGCCATCAGCGCGCGCTACCACGAGATTGAGACGCGAATCCATGCGGCGTACCGCGATTGGGCGTCGCGCAAGAAGACGGACGATGCAATGGATTGCGACATCTTTTTCTGGACGGATCCGAACCAATACCAGGACGACACCGTAGCGCTGAAGCGCATTTTGAATAAAATTTTCAATCCTGAGTAGAAAGTGGTCATCTGTATTGGTGGCAAAGGTCAGTTGTCTGCCCTGATAGATCTCTTTGGAGAGGACTTCGTCTTCCCGCCCGGTGTCACTGTTTAAGACAAAGGTGAAATTCCGGAAGGAATGAAACTCAACCCCAAGTACATGCTGATGATTTCACCAGAAAGTAACGACATTGTGCGGCACTTGGTTTTACGGAATCTCAAAGGGCTCTCATGCCAAGGAAACCACCCCATTGCGCGTGCGCTCGCAACGAACAAGTCCGTGGACGACGCTAGCATTGCTACCAGCGACACCAATGCGGACGAGTTTTTCAAGTTTTTGAAGAATTCGGACAAAAAAATGGACTTTTCCCTTATCCCGACCGCGCTCTGCTGGGAACAGGGGAACCGTTTTTCGGAGTAGATGTTTGAGGAAGATAATTTAAACCTGGATCACCGAAACCACGTGAGAAAGGTGGCTTATACGAATACTATGACAAGGATGGATACAAACCACCCCTACAACTAGTTTTGCGAAGGGCTTATCAACAAGGACATCTATGACAAGGGCGCGAAAGTCATTGCCGTCCATGCTGTGTACAAAGCAGCGCTCAGAGGCGCAGATGACGACAAGCGTGAAGCCATGCTCGAAAAAGTCAAAAACCCCTCGCAAGAGTTAAAAGGTACTGTCTACGAATACGTCGATGAGATGGTTAAGCAAGACCTTATCACCCGTCAAGATACGTCGGAGAAGTTGCTCAATATTTCGGCCAAGATTAGTGCCGTTATCGGCGCGGACCCGATTGAAAGCAATTCTGACGGGAAGTTTCACTTGATTTGGAGCACCACCGGTCCCAAATTCACCAGGCGCAACATAGCGCTTGAATTTCCAGATGGATTGGCCACATTTGTCAATCTGGGGTATTACACCCCTGCGTATGACCGCACCGCACTCAATAAGCTGGTCGAGATCATGATGCGGCATGAGTTCTTGTGCTGAAAAAGAAAAAATGACCTTCGGGTCAAAAAAAAAAAAAAAAGAAAAAAATGCCTTCGGGCCGAAAAAAAAAAAAAAAAACATAACAGGTTTATCATTATCATTATTTATCGTATTACTTGTTTCTAAGTTAGTAATATTATCTAGTTTATACTTTATATGGTGAGAAGAATTATAAAAAAGAGATTTTGTTATAATTTGACAGAATCTCTTTTTTTGGCCCGAAGGCCTTTTTTTTTTGAGAGGTCACGGCGGACCTTATTCGAATGATGATTATGGTCCGGATTGAGGTTTTGGATGCTTTATTGAGAAAGGATAGGGTGTATCAAAGTTAATGTTGTAAGTGGTAAAGGAGATTTAACTGGGATTTTTTCTCTGTATACACGTCTTACTACCCATATACTTGATTTTTTAGTAAAACCCACTCTTTCTCTCTTTATACACACCACTAACTCATCTTACCACCTTGGTATTGTCGTAGTTGACTTACTGTCTACTAGGGATATGATTAGAGTGCATCGGATTGGTTGTTAGGGTGGTTTACGATTTGGAGTGCGGTCCTCGCATATTCTTTACCACATGTGCAAGCGCAGCAGCTAGTGGTCTCAAAGAGGAAGTACGCTCCAGTACACAAAACGTGTTGCACTCCGCAGTTGTTGTTCAGTTGTTCAAGGTAGCAAAGGAGTTCATGCAGCTAGGTAACTCGGAGTGCAAGATGTTTGAGGGAATCGTGTTGCTACTTTGGTTGCTTTATTATTTGCAGTACATTTGAGTGACTGTTGTTAGGTTGCTTTATGATTTTCAGTGCATTGGAGTGACTTTGCAGTACATTGGAGTCACTTTGCAGTGCATTGGAGTGACTTTACAGTGCATTGGTGTGAATTTGCAGTGCAGTGCATTGGAGTGACTTTGCAGTACATTGGAGTGACTGTTGTTAGGTTGCTTTATGATTTGTAGCGCATTCGCTATTTTAGCTGAAAAGGATGTAGTTTTTATTAAAAAAATATTATACAAAAAAAAAATTGAAAATATAAATTTTAAATTTAATTGATATTATAATGGCGCAAATTTCAGTATCATCAAATGATCTTAGTATTTTAATTAATAATATTCTTAAAAAAGAATCCCAACATGTAAGCGAGTTGGGATTCATTGGAAAAAATAAATTAAACGAACTATTTGCAAAATTATGTATTATTGGTGATATTGGATCAAAAAAAAATATTATTGGAGAAAAAAAATGCAATGAAGTTAAAAAAGCAGAAGGTATAAAAGTGGTTAAGTATGATAAATTTCCAGAAAAATCATCTGTTAGTTTGTCATTTTGTAATATTATAATAGATAAATGGAATTAAATTAAATCATAGATTATATACACAATGTACTAATAAAAAACAATGTTTATTGTAAAACTTGCATGAAGCAGTGAAATAAAAATAAACTGCGAAATAATGGCGGTATTAGAAACAGAAAGCATAATGAAATATATATTGCACCAAATAAAAAAAAAGGAATAACCTAATTATAAAATTGTTAAAAAACAAAATATAGAATTAAAATTTGGTTTAAGAGAAGCAAAAAAAAAAATGGGATGAACTATACCTGATAAAAAATTAGAAAATGTTAAAAATATAAAAATTAGTCCTATTATAAGCGATTCATCAAAAGAATTTGTCGAAGAATCAAAAACTTGTAATAATAAAGTTGAAATAAAAAGAATGCGATAATAGCAATGACGATGATGATAATGATGACGGAAATAATAAATTACTTAAAAAACTAGATATTATAACAGTTAAAGGAATTAAATATTTCCCTGATAAAAAGGGTATTACTTGTATTTATTCTAATAATAAATTGGTAAAAAATTTATTATTAGATAATAATGGTACACCGATTGGTATTTATAAAAATAAAAAAGTAGCACCATTAGAATTATAATTTTAATTCATAATGTATTATTTATAATTAATCAACAATTTTTTTTTTAAATAATTTCAAATAATTCACTCCATTTAAATACATGTTTATAAAATTGTTCTTTTGCTGAATTAGTTAAATTAAAATTATCGTAAACATGAAATAGTGCTTTTACATTTTCAATATTATCGTAATTAAAATTTAACAAAATTTCCATGTCATCATTTGAAATTCTTCTATCTCCTCTCCCTTTTTTGAGTTTTTTCAATTATTTTTTCCATTGTAATAATATTTAAATTTATTTATTTAAATATTTTTAAGGATAATTATTATTTGTATTTGTATCATTTAAATCTGTTGTATAAATTGTAAAATTTTTAACAGTACTATTGTTTGCAATTATATCTGTTGATGTTATTGTAATATTAAAAATTCTATAAGTAGAGTTCTCATTCTATTATTTTGAAGATTATTTCCATTTACTTTAAAATTATTTGTATCGTTAACACTATATGTAAATGATGAACTCTCATTACCTACTGTTGTTAAAGTACCTCCGTTTGTCCCAATGCTTGAATTTTCAAAAATAGTATTATTTGACAATATTATATCTGTTTGAATTTCATGAATATCTGTAATAATAATTACAAAATTCTTTGCAAAAACTAAAACCATTATAGTCTTGGACATTAATTACGATATTATATTGATTTATATTTTCATAATCAAAATATGTATTTGTTTTTAATAACTTACTTGTTTTCATTATCTATTATAAAATTATTATAACTTTCATTTGTTACTGATAAAGTATAATTAGGTGTTCTACCAATTATATTAATAATACCTATTTGCGTGTTTAAATTTACATTTCCATTTACTGGATTATTAGTCAATGTTATATCTGTTGGTCCCGTGTTTTCTTGAAATCCATTCATTATATAATTTACAATATTTTGAAAGGTTTGGTCGCTATTTGTTGGCAATGCATGACCCACATAATAATACTTATTAATACACAGTACTTGTTACTTCATTAGATTCATCAAATATTGTTTTTATATTTCCGTTAATGGTTTTAATTCATTAATTGAATTCATTAAACCCAAATTTGTTTCTGGTAAATATCCATTAAATAATAAAACTCTTCCAAATATAAAAGTTGTATACGTTAATAAAACTATTACCATTGAGGCGCCTTGTGAATAACCTAAAATACCATAAAATGGACCATTCTTATTTACAAAATTAATTAAATAATTATTTGAAACGCTTGCAAGTTCAATATTTGGCGTGGGTGTGATCTTTATCTATCGGGTCTTCCCACCATATACTGGCGTGGGTGTATCTTTATCTATCGGGTCTTCCCACCATATATTTTTATTATTTCTTGGAGAATTTTCAAAAACAAATTCGTAATTTTGTAATTCCTGCGAATTAATCAAATGTTATATTCCTTGTTAAAATTTAAATGACTCGGCTGTTTGTCCACCGCCATGTAAACGCAATATTTTTTTTACTTCATTAATATTATCAAAATAATCTGTAATATATTCATATGTTATATTATTTGTATAATTAAAAATATTTTCACCTCCCATATATCCATGATATAAACAATATACACTACATGAATTAATATTATCAAAAATATGAACTGTTACATCCCCCCAATAAAGTTATAATTATCGCCATTAATTGTTTTATTTAAAACATTGTTACTGTTTCCTATATAACTAATATTCTGTTTTATATTATTATTTAAAAATGCCATGGGATGTTCTTGTGGTATATTTTCAAATATATATGTCCCCTTTCCTAATTTATATTTATTATATTCACTGTAAATTATATTTGAATTTTCTGTATTATTGAAAACATATCATTTCCATTATTAATAAAATTTATAAAGATTGTTTGTGATAAATTTATATAATTTATAAATAATGAATTACTATTTGTATTTTGTGTTGATGTTTGCACAGATGTTTATGTTGATGTACCATTTTGAATTTGTTGTTGTGGAATCTAATACTGAATTTTCATAAAACAAAGAATCTTGATTATATTGTGAAGATATACTTGTGCTTGTGGTTGTATCTGTATATGATTCTGTTGTAATATTATTTGTGTCTTCTTCAACATTAACAATTCCTTCTTCTATTTCATTTTATTGTAATAATTCTAAAAATGTTTTTCTTCCATTACTATAATATTGTTCTATATTTGTTAAATGTAAAATCATTTTTCTATCATTTAAAAATTCAAATCTTCCTGCGTTCATCACAAATTTTTAAAATAGTTAAAAACAAATTTTTACTCTCAAAATTATCTAATATTAGTTTTGGTGGTGTATTTTCTTTATTTGCACTTTGTCCATTTACAGACCAAGCCCAATTTATATATAATCCAGGATTATAATAATAGTTATTATATATATCTTCTAAAAAGCCTTTTATAATATCAAACTTACGTGATTATGAATTATAAGATATCATAAAACCATCCACAGAAGCGAATCCCATTAATAAAGTATACATTTTGGGTCTAGTAACCGCATTTTCAATACCATCTACTTCTAAACTTTCATCAGGGTTATTAAAATCGTAGATTGGTGTTCCTACAACATTTTTATATTGGTTATTTGTACTAGAAAAATTTCTATTTTTATACTTTTGTTGAAATAATTCTACTTCGGCTTTAAATAGTACAACTTCTCTCGATTCTATCAGTTATTATTAATAAAGAAAGTTATAATTAATAATTATCTTGTATCAATTAACCAAATAAATTCTTTTATGTCTTTCCATTTTTTTCTCTTTTATATGATGTTATACTTTTTAATTTATTATATATTTTGTGTTCTACGGGGATTTTATATACTGTTCCTTTTCTATTTAAAATTTTTCGAATATTATCAGTAGGTATTATACCTTTATTATTATATGACAAAATTATAAATTTGGCATTAATATTCTCTATTAAATTTTCAAAAGTTTTTTTTGCATTTGCAAAACTATTACATTGGATTTAATCCAATGTTTGGGTTGACCTCTTTATGTATTTGGTATATTTATAGAAATATCCCAATTATGTATAATATCTAACATAAAATAATAAATACTATATGGGTGTTTGTTATATATATTCTAAATATATTAAGTCTACATGTGGTAGTGTTTTAACCCAAATACTGGAGTCCATTTGTGAAATATGTGTTTCACATTTATTTTGAAAAAAAAATAGGATATTCTAAAAATAATCTTTTGTTATTCTTTTTTTCCACCAAATTTTCCTAAACCATTTTTGTCTTTATAAAACCATTTTCGTCTTTATAAAATGCCAAAAACTGTCCATTATTATTATGCGTAGACGCTTGGACCAAAGTTTGTGCTAATAAAAATGGGCGATATTGTATACCTTATAAAGAATTCATCTAGCAATAGTGCTTTTTTTTCTGTAAAATATACTCTGTTTTCTTTTGTAATTTTACCTTGGGGTGCCCAGTGTTTTCTAATCCATTTTGGAACTTGTTTTTCATTTTCAGTGTGAGCAAAAAAATTGGCTGTACTGATGTATTTCAAATAATCATTCATTATATCAAGAGAGATTGAGCCTCTGACCTCACGGTTAACAGCCGTGCGCTCTGACCAACTGAGCTATGAAAGCATATTTTCGCATTTGATTTTATTCAAATACATTATATTAATATAAGTTTTTTTAAATTTTTTTTAATTAAGTTAATTATTATAAAAATTAGTATTTAGAATTAATATTTAAGATAGAGACAAAAAGATTTTTTGGCTCCATAGTACCGAGATTAAAAGACGATAAATTATCTTCATCATGTAAAAAAAAAGAAAAAAGTCTTTTAATAAGTAGCATAAGTTTCATTTCTATAATTGCGAAAATTTTTCTTTATTGTTATGTAAAAATGGAGGAAAACAATATGATTCAGGGGTTATAAAACCATTGTTATTTATGGGTTCTAGTTCTTTTTTAGTATAATGCCTATAGGGGTTGAATTTCGATGGTGAATTCCAAATATTTTTGTCGCGATTTCTTAGATAATTGGGTATTTGTATATATGTTTTTTTTTGCTATAAAAATTATTTTTTTATTTTCATTATTATAACATAATTATTTTTAATGTACTATTCGCTAACACTGGGAATTTTCTCAATGTTTCGCATATAAATTTTGACATAATTTTTAAAGATTTTAAGTCTTGTAATGTAAAAAAACAACCGTCATCATTAAATTTCCAAAATTTATCTATTTCGTCTTTTAAACCTTTTTGTAACTTTTGATTTTTACATAGTTCATATATTAACTCAGCTAGTGTATTCCCTGTTGTATCGTGACCCGCGAAACTAAAGGTCATTAAATTTCCGTATAACTCGGTTTCTGTTATTTGCGATGAAATTTTGAGTGCTTTACATAACATTTTTTTGTTCACGTGTTTTCTCAATTACATTTTAACTACTGTTACTCGTATTAACATATTAACATTTAATGAGCGGAAACGAATTTGAAAATCTTTTTTTTAATCCTTCTCAAATTAAGGAATCACGTTTTATAGACATAAGCGACTCAGATGTAAATTTCTATAAGGATAATGATTTAGTCAACTTTAAAACTCCTTACTTTTTAGATCATGAAACCAAAAATGAATTAAGTGAAATTAAACTTTTCGATAATATGTATTTTACATTTGAACATAAGTAAAAATGCAAATTTTGAAAACTTTAAAGAGCTCTTAGAGGAAACAAAATACTCCTTTAACGTAATCTGTTAGAGTGAAACCAGGGCTAATGACAAAGATTTCTACGATGATTCAAATTTATCATTAGATAATTATAATTCAATTCATTCTCAAAGAGCTGGAAAGCGTGGCGGGGGACTAGCGACCTATGTTAAAAAAACCTAACATTTAAGATAAGAGATGGTTTAAATTCAACTAACTGTGATGGAGAATAAAAAGATAGAGGTTTTCCAAAGACATTTTAATAACGCTGATATCCAAAACTTCAGAGCTGATCTCAAAAAGGTAGACTGGGGTCTTCTTGAATGCCAGGCAGGTACCAACAATACGTTTAACAATTTTTCAGATAAACTTTGTTAAAAATAAGGACTTAATGTCACCATGGATGACAAAAGGTATGAGAAAATCTTCAAAAAAAAAACAAAAGTTCGGAAAAAACAATATAAAAACTACAAAAATCTCTTTGAAAAAATGAAAAAAAAAGAGAAAACAATCATCTCAAATTGAAAAACATAAAAATGATCCAAAAAATACTTGGAAAATAATAAAAAAAATCACTGGAAAATTAAAACGATCTCCCTAATGTATTCCAAACAAAAAGTGCAAACACTTATGACAGAAGAGAAATTGCTACCGAATTTATTGAGTTTTTTTACAAATGCTGGGAGCAATCAAGCAAATAAAATACCAGCTGTAAATAAATCATTTGAAAGTTATTTAACAAGAAATCAAGAGTTTATTAAAGACTCTGAACTTACTTTTGAAGAGTTTGAAATAGCGTTCAAATCACCACAAAGAAAAAATGCCTGCGATGTGGATAACTTATATGGAAATATAATCATTGATATATACGACGAAATCAAAATCACTCTTTTTAAAATTTGTAAAGATTGGATAAGTAAAGGAGTGTTTCCTGACTTTCTAAATATAGCAAAAGTAACCCCCTTATTTAAGTTTGGTGATACTTCACTCGTAGGAAACTTCAATTCTGCCAATATTCTCTAAAATTCTCGAAAGAATTATTTACAATAGAATTTTCTCTTTCTTTAACGAAAAGGATTTATTTTTCAAAAAACAGTTTGGATTCCAAAAGAACACATCCACTGAACATGCAATAATGCAACTTGTAAATGAAATAATTAAAAAGGAAATGACACTAGGAGTTTTAAATTGATCTATCAAAGGCATTTGACACTGTCAAATCAGGGGAACCACACATAAATGGATTAAAAGTTATCTAGCAAACAGAAAACAATTCATCTGTTATGACAATAACAGTTTTACAGAGTTTTGTGATACCACATGTGGCGTTCCTCAAGGATTTGAAATGAACATCCTAAATGTATACGAACTTAGCATCTTTCAAACTCTTACTGTGATGTTCAAATGTAAACACAACTTATCGCTAAAAAATTTTTTTAAATTATACACATTAAAAACCACCAAACAAATATATTCTAAGACGTCATTTTTAGTGGAACCATCAATTATTACAAAGTACCAAGAATTTCCCAATGCATTTTGTGGCCCTCTTCTGTGGAATAAAATTGTTCTTAGTAACCGTAACCTCTCTGAAATAAAAAAACTTTCTCTTTTTAAGAAGAAATTAAAGACATCATTTTTACTTCTTGTGATTTTAAACCGTTCTTTTAAAGTCTTTAATGTACTGGTGAAGACAAAACAGTGTTTATCCAATAGTCTCAAAAGCAAAGTCAGGCAGTTTATTGATTCTCGATGATAAGACCCTAATGGTCTTCAACGAGGTTTCCGTGCTTTGACTGAAATTATACAGTTAGGTAAATAAGAACAATTTTAAAAGATTATTTTTAGATAAATCTTTATAAAACTTTATTTACGTTTTTATTTGCACTGTAAATTTTTGCATCAGAAAATATAAATATAATAATTATAATATTTCTTGGTATCATCGTTAAAAAATTTTAGCAATGCTGGATTAAAAGATCTACTTTTTCAAAGTAAACTTTTAGCAGAATGATCTGTAGATAGAGAGAGCATTAAGCGGGAAACAGTACAAGAGAGCAGAGCATGTTAAATTGGTATATGAGGCGCTATTTAGAATGTTGTTAGATCTGTTTGTTACCCAATGAAAATGACAATAAACAGATGTTATTACTAGAAGAAATTGAAGAAGAAATTGTGAACTTAGCCAATTCTAAAAAGGTTTCAAAATACCTAAACATGGTAATTGAATATGTGGACCATTTAAAATAAAATAGTGGATCTAGAAAAATCACGGTTGTCTTTTATGAAAATGGCAAAATTGCTGCTTAATATTCTAACATCTACTAGAGCAGGAGACTACGAGGAAACACGAAGTATGTGGAACAGCGGAAAGCAGATTATATGGTATCACTTCGTTAAAATTATCAATAATAAGATGAACAATGGATTGAAGTTGAAAGTTCCAAAGCTCACACTAGAGCATTTCAATTTAAACCTATATTTTGTAATAGGTGTTCATCTTATAGCTTCAATATTAGGCGAAACATGTATCAATATTTTAATTAACTTTTATCCTTAATAAACACATATTGAAATTGTAACGACACGTGATTTTCTCTTTTTTTGGAGTTCCTTATGTACCTGATTGGCTAGAAAAAGAGTAAAGAAAAGAGATTTTGAAATTTTACACAAAATTCAAGGCTTAGAATGTTTATTTCATGGCACACCTATGAGGCTAACCGTAACTTATCTATTAAAAGAAGGAATTAACAGAGCCTTTTAACCAATACGTTCTTGTAGAATATTTTGGATGTCAAAGTGAGCATGGGTAGAAGAAACGATGACCCAATTATTCGTCAATTCGCTTATCAGTCCAATACAATTTATATCCAACTTTCATCAGCCCCGGTGACAAGAAACACAAAAAGTAGGCATATGCAAAAAGGTATTGTGTCATAGTCAAAGGTTGATGGGCATGTTAACATTGCAGTTCAAAGTATAAACTTTGAAACAGATTTATTTTAATAACTATATGTTAGGTTAGAGGGTCTGTAAGTTTCAAATTTTAAAAACCTTATAGGTAATATTTGTTATAAGTCACAATTCAGATTCAGGAGTTTGAGTTGCGTGTTTAATTTCTTTTCGAAATCCTTTTACTTTTTGCTCTTTCTTCGAAAAAATTTCATATGCACATGAGGAAGCACGGATTCAAAAAAAATTGTCCTAGAATTGAAATTAACTTTCAATTCATCATCAATTATTGTTTCTCCGACAGTTGCAATATAAAAACTAATGATATCAGTATCATTTAAAGCGATACGAGTCATGTTTTTAGTGTCTGTTTTTCGAAGTTTGTTATCAAAAGTTTATAAACGCAAGTTTTTTTCAGCACAATGAATATTTGTTGACATTCCTTGCAAATACTGTCGCTCCTCACCTTTAAAGTACATTAACAAGTTTTTGATCTTTTATTTCTTCTTATTTAGTATTTTGTAATATTACAATTATTGCTTGACATTCTTTGCTTTTATATTTAGGATTGTTTTTGATTTTGATATCATATTTCTCATAAAAGGTTCTGCTAAATATTAGAGACCATCAATTTCACGTACTGTAATTTTTTCAGGTTGCTGACATGTGCCAATGTTGTGATGTTTTATAGAAGTTAAAAATTTGACCTCCAAATTTAGTTTCTAATAAATTGCATAGTATTTTGTCTATATCAGGAAAATATGTCTCTGCAAACATAACAATAACACTGTAGTATGACTGGAAATATTTTTTGGCATTTATTGTTTTTCTTCAACTTCTTAAATATCTTCTCAACCACAAAGAATTAAGATTTGAAAATTTGTGGTTCAAAAACACTTGCCATATGTCAACACATGGGTAACACATCTTGACTGTTAATTGTAAGACTATTTCTTAAACAAGTCCTTGGAGCTCATGTATTTTAAACTCGTCTACAGGAGATTCCAAATTTTTGTGTTTGGTTTTCTCGTGTCTAGTTAACCCTGCCCAAGTTTTAAATGTTTTAGCATAATCCAGACAAACAAAGTTTCTGATATCTGCAGCCTATAAGAGATAATATAAAAGGTTAGCCAAGGATAATATATTTTAAATGTTACAAAAATCACACTAAACTAAACTTAGCTTTTACATAAAAGTATATTAGACAAAATGTCTCTAAAATAGATTTAATACATTATTATACATTTTAGATTTATTCGATAAAAGAATGATGTGCTATCCTTAGTAGTAGGGATGCATGTTATTTTGGAAATTTATTAAAAAAAAAAAAATTCCAGCGCCTCAAAAAGTTGCTACTAGGTAGTAGGCTCACAATAACGAAAATAAAAAATTGGTTGGCATCGCCCCTTTGGTCCGTAACCTGGCCTAATTTAAAATGTTGGATTTTAAGATCCGATTCTTAAATCCATACTTGTGGATTGAATCATATAGACAATAATCTTGATGTAGCTACTTTTTATTAAATCTACGAGAACTCCAAGAAATCAATTTTAAACATTTTGATTTACAGTCAAACCCTTATAAATCACTAACAAAATTGTACTTGTGACAGGAAATTTCAACTTTAGGTATTTGCTTTCAATATATATATATAAATTCTTGCGCCAGTTCTGTAATATAGCATGATTGCCAACTTTTCATGGAAAATATTGGTAAACTTGTTTCAACTGTCATTTATGTTGAAATGAAAAATCTTGACAAAGTATTGATTCACAACCAGCCAGCCTCTGCTTAGACTTCTTAGCTTAAAAAATAGTATACAATTGTTTGTAGTTTACCCATTAAATAAGTAAAATATAGGAAATTGTTTGCAGGAAAGTATTAAAACAGTTAAAAAAAGAAGCATTTTTGCACATTTTCCTCAACCTTTGAGATAAAATTACTCAATATGCAGTCAATGTAATTAAGAAACGACTGAGGCAACATCAACTAACCGAGAATCGCTTATATAGTATTGACTCTGCACTAGATTTAGAGAAATAACATGCTTTTGAAATATCAGCTAATCATAACAATATAAATAGTATTGTAAAATCTCTCAGAAACCCAGCCAATGATATTCATTATCAATTTATAAATCAACCACCAAACGCAACCGTCGTTATCGTGCAAGCTCAAAACGCAGAGATGCCCATCTCAGCCTTCTAACATTTTGTTACGCCGTATATGTTTGGTAATTTTGTGGTATACACAAATTATAAAATCAATCGAGCATTCAATAAACTTAATCCAGAAGTAATGAAAGAAAAAAAATTGACAAGTTTTGTAAAATCAACTGATTGAGACGAAATATTTGCATTTATTGGATTATGGATATACCGCGGTCTTTGGAGAAAAAACACAATAAGCGTTCTAAAACTATTTTTCTGTGAAGTATGGCCCTCCAATTTATGCAGTCACAATTTCACGAAACCCATACCAATTTATATTGTCGCATTTGAATTTGGATGATGAAACAAAACGAGATGATTTATGGCAGACAGACCAATTTGCAGCAATGAGAGAGCTTTTTTAGTCTTTTGATAATGAATGTGCAACATGTTTAGCAGCTGTTTACTATTTGTCATTAGATGACACTTTTTGTGCCCCATTTGGTCACAAATTAACTTCAAGCAATATTATCCAAATAAGCTTGCAATATATGGTCTATTACTCAAGTCAATAAATGCTGCACATTTTCCCCTATTCACTTTTTTCTTCACCATATGCAGGCAAGCCTGTTTAATTAGAAGAAAAGTATTATATGCAAGGAACAAAGAGTGTTGTAAAATATTTAGTTGAGCGTTTAGAAATGGATGGTGGATAGTTTGAAAAGACGCAACATATCATTTGATCGGCTGTAGACATCTTTTTCACTCGAACTTTGGATGTACAATAAATCGATCACCAGTTTTGGAAAGATGCAGAAAAATAAGAAAGGTATACCACCAATTTTGAAAGATATAAATAATCGTGAATTAACATAAACTGAAATTTACTGGCAAACAGACGGTCCAATGTCGCCGTATGTATTCAAAACTGCTAGCGGTAAGAAGAATATCAAGTTTGTGTCAACGATGATACCGATTCTTGGGCAAAAAAAAGACGATAAGCGAGAAAAAACCGTGTTATACAAGTTATATGACTTTGCCAAATGTGGAACGGACATAGTTGACCAACATATGCAAAACAACACATGCAAAACAAAATAACTTAAATGAACAATTGTAGTGTATTGCATATGTCATTGATATAGCATGTCTGAAATCCAGCACCGTTTATTCTCTAAACAACGGAGTTGATCCGTGCAAAAATGGGTCGTTCGAATATGCATCTCGTGATGAAATTTTTCAAGCGTAAATTGAGAAAACTAATTTGCAAATGTTGTACTTTTCATTATATTTTATGGTTACGTATTACCCTATAACTCATAAATATATTATATGAAAGAGAATAGTCCGTTATTTTGGCCACAAGTAGGTATTAGCTTACTAAAAAAACAAAAAAAAAAAATGTTTTCGTCTTTTAAAAAAATGATAAGACAGGCCCAAATAATGTAATATCTTTCAAACATAAAAATAAATAAATAAAAACCAGAGTAAGAAATTGTGATCCCTTTGGAAATAACAAAAAAAATTAGGGCAATGTTGTAAAAATAAATTCGAAATGGGTAAACTAACCCAATAAATAAAATTTTATTAAAGTTGCGCTCGTTCAGCAATATCCCAGGTTTTTAAAGGTCCAAATAGCGCTGGTTAAATAGGATTAAAAAAGCGAAAACAAATTATTACTACCTAATTTTAGATAAAAGCAAGTCAAATTCCAAAAAGGTTTGGCGAGTAATAAATGAAATTACTGATCGCAATGATACGATTAAAACATTCTTGCCTAAAGAAATTACAAAGGAAAATGGCGTCAAAGTTTCAAATAAGAACACAATTTTCTCGGAGTTAAACAAATTTTTTGCAAATGTAGGACCAAATTTAGCATTTTGATCAAAGAATGTTTCTAAATAGCCATTTACTAACATTTTACAATATAATGGTCTTATAAATTTAACGACTCCTTTTTATCTCTAAAATTTATCAAAGCACAAGGGTATGATGATTTAATAGTAATGTCAGAAAAAATATATTAGACAATATCAGAAAGCCCCTGTTTCATATTTTAAAACTATCTGTTAGAAATATATCTTATTTTTAAAGAGGCTGATCCTACTTTAGTATCAAACTTATTTTCCTTGTTCCTGTTTTTTCAAAAATATTTTAAGAAGTGGTATACAACAGAACCTACTCGCACATGAAAACTAACAAACTACTTTACTCTAAACAATTTGGCTTTGAATGAACCACATCAACAGAACATGCAATTTTAGAATTATTAGAACAAATAACAAAATAGTTTGATAAAAATACTTTTACGCTAGGAATTTTTATTAACTTGTAAAAGGCTTTTGACACAGTCGATCATGAAATCTTACTCAATAAACTACATCGTTATGGGATAAAATTTGTTACCTATAAGTGGATAAAAAGTTACCTTAGTCATAGAGAACATTTTGTTTATTCAAAGAAGACTGGTCTAAAATATGTAATCTGCGGAGTTCCACAAGGATCTATGCTAGCTCCAGTTTTATTATCAAGTTATTTTAATGACATGTGTAATGCTTTCCCTTTAGTAAAACCCGTTTGCTGACGACAAAAGCTTTGCTCACATTCGCAAAACATTAACATTTAAAAATCGTAGAGACAATGCAGTGCCTAATATGTCCAACCTTGGAATAATAAACATTGTTGAATTAAAGATCTATCGAATTCTAATATTTATGTACAAACTTGTACCGAAGAATTAAAAAACTCATCCAACCTATATATATTTAAAAGGCTTTTAAAAATACATCTTTTCAATACTTGATTTAAACCTTTACAACAACAAAATGCTGTTATTTTTGCTTAAATACTACGAAGTTTAAGTTGGATATTGCACGTTCAAAACGAGTTTCTGTGAAAAATACTTAGTTCTCCGACCAAAATGTGTCTTTTGGGTAATCTGTCTAACGGCCACAAACCAACTTAAGTTCAACTGTTACAACAAATGCTTTTTATCTAATACATATATATTTTATATAATTGAACACGATACTTGTTTTTAATTGTATTGTATACATTTATGTAGTGTTGGTTTATATATGTTATTGGAGAAATATATTGATAGAAAAAATTACCGTCTAATCAGCATCTTGCAAACTTTTAAAGGCCTCAGAGCGAATGGAGTTTCATCAACTAGCCATTAACATTTGTTAAATCGGTTCATCGGTAGGAATAAATGAAAATTATCGCAGTAATAAAATGATATACGTGAAAACCATTTTTATAGTTATCAGTTAATCAATACCTGAAAAATTAACTAAAAAAATTGTTTTAATAATTTAAATTTTTTACATTTTTTCATAT
The DNA here is from genome assembly GCA_035046665.1 of Euphysa ruthae. NCBI lineage: Eukaryota > Metazoa > Cnidaria > Hydrozoa > Anthoathecata > Corymorphidae > Euphysa > Euphysa ruthae. Next base: position 17,779 of record JAUZNK010004571.1, on the reverse strand, counting down.
TTTTGATTCTGTTAACATCAATCAGATTTATAAAAAAAACAGTTTTTTTAATTTAAAACACGAAAACTACATATGTTATAATATCCTTTGTTAAGTGAGCAAAGAAGGCTGACCCAATTTTTATGTCATTTGCCCGAAATAGCTTTATTATATTAATGTTTCCTATCATTGTTTCTAAAATGTTTATTCTATATCTTTTGAGTATAAGACATCCACATATTTAAGAATGGAATATTATTTTACAATGGAATATTTTTATTTTAGATTAATCATAAGAATATTATTGATAATGATTTATAATGACTCTTCAGCGAAATTCCCCTCAGATATAAGTTGTCCAGAAAGATTTTATCTGTGTTCGATTTTTTTCCTCTGGCTTTTTACTCAAAAATTTGAAGGAATTAAACAATCTTTCATCACTGGGATATAATAAAAAGTTTCTATTTTGCTTTCGTCATAAAGAAATAATAATAATAATGGCACAATATTTTTAAGATATTATTTTATCTATTAATTTATTGATATCATGAATACATCATTTTATTGTAATGCAATTTTTACTGATATATGTCTATATATTTAAGTGTCAGTATCTAGAGATAAATATATATTTAAAGCTTTTTATATTGATACATGAAAATGATAAGCGCTTGTGTTTGTGAGAGGCTGGTTAACTGCAGTTGCGCTAGTTATAACTAGTTCTTTACAAATTTACTAAATTTAGAGTTTGGCTGTATATTTTTCTGCTCTCATTGTTTGATTCGTTTTGATATTTGGAATTGTAGAAAATTACTTTTATTATAAATAAAATGCGAGCAAAGCAAGGAATAGAAAACATACTAATAATATTCGCCGTAGAGAAATAAATGAATCTAATTGATAAATCACTTATCAACATGGTTGTATGGCCGAGCGTTATGGCTTTGGTTCCAGGCATCTCTAGGTGTATATTCGATTCTACTTGAGACCTATGATTTTATTTACCGTAAATAAAAATGAGAGATCTAAGAACACCCGGTCAAACCCGGGTTCTCTTCGGGAAATATCTATAAAGGCTATCGGCTTCAATGTTAAACAGAAAAAATACATATACAAATATTTAAATATTGGTAAATATTTTATCAAAAGTTTGTTTTTGATGTAAAAAATGAGAAAAGAAAATGTAAAAAAGAAAATGGGGTGGAGCAAATTTAGATATACAATATGTAATTAAACAAGCGCTTTGCAAATCTGCATTTCACTTATTGGTTAATAACAAAATTGTTTCACATTTTACACCACCTCTCCCCTCCCTCTCCCCATATATCCAAAAATTTTCCGCCCCATATCTTCAAAATGCTTTTATCCCATTTCCCAAATTTCTAAACACCCCACAAAAAAAAAATTCTGCGAAGCCGAACACTTTCATTTTATTAAGGAATACTTTAAAAAAGCTCGATATTACGTTTTCATTTATAGTTCCTAAAAAATACTGGTATCGTGCGCGTTTTCTAAAACCCATTATAATATTTTTATAATCAAGTCAATCCCAATTAATGCTTCATTATTGACTAGATACTTTGGAACTATTTGTAAATTAAAAAGAAAGGTTTATCAAATTATCTCCTCATGGAGAGTTAATGTGTTTCCATCAAAAGTACCTACAATTTTTGGTAATTAACAGGGTTTTTATGCTTTCCTTACGGAAACTTCATGAATTCGCTTTACTTCCTATCATTTCCAAAGCAAAATTCTTTTTTGAAGATTTGTAAAATTTTTCATCTACTGAAACTAAGAACTTTCTCTATCGTGTTTATGTCTATGTTTGTTGGAACTTGCCATAATGCAACAGTGATACTTTTTTTGAGCGAAAATTTTTAAATTTGATGACATTTTTGACGTATTTTTCTGTTATTTCAAATGCTTCAAACATTCTCCACACTTGTCATTTCCAAATTCTTTTATATTTTGTTCAAGCCAACATTAATTATAATTTATCATCTAATTGCGACAAAACATTCACGTTTTTAATTCATCTAAAAACATTATTAGAATAAAATTATTGCCATCTGCTATTGGAATGTGACTGCTTATATGGCTAATTCCTTTTATGGTTATTTCCTTATATGGTTATTTCCTCATAAGCAGTACACTATATTATTCACTACTTAAAACATAGTTAAGGCAAGTTATAATTTCAATATCCACTATAAACCATCTTTCTTATAAAAAATTGTCCAAAATCCAAAATTCAAAAAACAAGGTAGGTATACACAAACGATTTTTAAAATGAAACCAACCACTTTTTCTACAATCATCGACTTAACACTTTAGATAAATTTCAAAACGCTTAAAAATATATTAGTTAACCAAAGAAAAAATATATATTTTTTTTTCATCAAGTTGCTATTCATATATCTATATAATTTATGTTATGGAAAGTGTAGTCATTATACGTTGAAATATAGTATTTTTGAAATACAAAAATTTTCCGAAATTCTCAAACTCATGACATGATCTAATGATCATTAATTATGGATGGCAAGATTATTTTGGCTCACTGTTAAATGCCGTTCCTGCTCCACAAGATCACGACTGGTCTGGTTTGCAAAAATTCGCTCGTTTGTGAAAATAGTTTCCAAAACATTTCAGCACTTCGAATTGAAAATCTTTATTCTTGAGAGAGAAAGACAGGATGACATTTAAAATAAATTCTTAAGTTATTCAATTCCATTTCAGACGTTCAAGCTCAGTTATATATGAAATCTGGCCGTAATCAAAATTTTTATTTCAAGGGTGTCCTGTCAATTCACTAAACACTGACTTTTTTTTGATCGATTGTAAGAAGAACTGCCAACCTTTCTAACGATTTAAAACGCTGGGTGATCAAACTTGTTGGTTATCAAAGTAATAATTGTATGAATTGCTTTGCTTTAGATTGCCTATACATAATCGTATATAGTTACTGGGTGATAATGTCTCTGCTGAAGAAGCTGTTTGCCCAGAAAAAAAAAAAAAAAACGAAATAATTTGGTCGTTTACCCTTTTTAGGCATTGCTGGTGTAGAGACTGGATTTCGTATCTTTTTTAGATTTTGCAAAGTATTTAAATAAAAGATTTTTATCGCGATTTTCTTCATATCCCGTTATAGTTTTCTTCGTAAAATTTGTTATATTCATGCCGTTAATTATACAAAACTTATTTTTTTAAATAGTATTAGATAAATTACCTGTGAAGTCGTTAAGTTTTTACCTTAAGTCAAAAGTCAAAGTTCAGTTTTCCCGTTTGATTTTACAACCGTATATACTGGTTTTTGTTTTGAGATATGGTTTTACTTTCTAACTCTTTTTCTAAAGTTAAATCAAAGATATTTAATTTTCGATAATATTTCTAAAATAGCCATCGAAATATGGCCATTTTTTTACACAAAGTATTTCTTATTCAATTGGTTTTTAAGATTTTCATCTTTGTTTAAGACTCATTCCTCAACACTTGTAAACCTCACATTAACTATTTCTTTCTGTTTCAAAGTCTATGGTAAACCAACGTACGTACAATGACGTACATCTAAACTTCAATTCAAATAATTAAAAGTGAATTAAATAAAGCTTTTGTTAACTCCTCGTTATCTTGCATCAAAAACATAATCAAAGATTCTAAAAACCTCGAAAAAAAATCTCAACATATTACTACTTGCTCATGACATAAAGAATATATTACTCACGAAATAAAGAAATTTTATTCCACGAAATTCAATTTGAAAATAAGATCAATCTTGTCTGCTCTGTAAACTTTTCATATCTACCAACTTAAAGACGTCTACTCCATCAATATGAAATCACAGCCACAGCCATTTTCTACTCCACACTCTACTCTTTGTAAACTACTCTCAAGTCTCAGTTTTAACGATCAAAACAGCATGGTTTATCACATTCTTTGTGAGAATTGTTACTTTCGTTTTTATCGGTGAATCAATACAATTAAAATTCTAATCTTTATAATTTATAGAATTAAATTAAACAAGCCAAAGAAAATTAACAAACCGTAAAAAATGCCGATCACAACAACAAAATCTCACAAACTATTTTAAATTTGATTGCTGTAACTAACTTATCAAAAACATTGAATCACAGTTTTTCGCAAACTCAAAGAAATTATTCAATTGATAAACGAACCAATGGCAAAAAATGTATTCCTTAAAATTTCGCCCAAATTTGGTTCTTTGTTATTTGCAAAACATTTTCCTCTACAGCCTGCATCACAAACGAATCAGTTTTTTTCTATTACAGTCCAAACAACCATCACCAAATCTTCTAACTCCTAAATCACAGCTGTTCTTTGGGTCATAAAGAAATTTATATAAACTTTCAAAATTCATACTTTGCATGATAACGGGAGCAGAATGTTTCCTGCAGCTTACCAAAAACTATATGTTTTTATTTATTTTTTATCCATCATAATGACTCAGTTGAGAAATCTAATATTATATTTTTAGCTATATTTTAGTCGATAGTGACAAACATAGAGTTTAAACGTGAAGTTAAATTAAATTTTAATTTTCAAATTAAATTAACATAAATAAAAATCAGAATAAAATGGCAGACTAAATTTATGTAGGTGTTTCAAATTAAAAAAAATATCTTACAAAGAAGCATCGCTTGCAGACTTTATTTGACAAATTCATTCAGAGAAGATGTAACTCTAAAAATGTAGTACCGTATAAATTCTAGGTTAGTGCGCACTTAGGGAGCTCACCCTAATTCAGCGTGTACTATTGAAAATAATTTCATGGTTCTAATTATTTAGTAAGCAACTGAATTTAAAATAATTAAAATAATAAAAAATATTCTAATTTATAAAAAATTTAGCGCGCATGGAATTTCCAAAAACCATCGTTTTTGGCTGACATTTTTTCATACCTGCTGACATGAACAGATAAATCTCTTGAATTAAAACTAATGAAAAATTGAAAAAACTGTATAAGATGGCACATCATATTTCAAACTAGCATATTTTCTTCTACCAGTCTTAAAATATTAGCTCTAAAAATCTCCATAACATGGTTTCCTCCACACGTAAACATATAAGAAAAAGGAGTCTGGAGATCTTGAGGTAAGTCCCTGGAATATTGTCTATTGTCAAGAAAAAATGCAAATGTGACTGAGAGAGATTTGGATAAAGTATACCATTAAGAAACAAGAAGAGCTCAATTTCCATAGATCTTTTTTGACGTTGCGTTCTTTCTCTGCACACAAATTCCACATTGGAAGTCCCAGATGATTGTAAATCGAAAGTGCAAGTGTTGGCTGTAAATCGACACTTCAAAGCTTTCCTTGGCAAATCACGGGAGAATTATGAATTATGAGATCGAAACCAAAGATTTGGCAAACCTCGACGACCCAAAGTTCAGGTTATTAGCTCCAAAATGACAATTAGTTGTTAACTGGATATACAATGCGTACAGTTACCGGCTCACGAAGAAGCAAAGGATCGCTAGGAGAATCGATATATGCGGAACCACATCTACTTATTCGAATAAATTCCACAATAATATGTTTTACTAAAATATCATGAAGAATTTATTGGAAAAAATGAAAGATTATTCGGAGGAACAATTGATGATGATCCGCTTGCAGTTAATCAAAACAATGAAAGCATATTGAAAATTTAAAAACTTGTCCATACTTATTTCCCGATTCTAGAGGATAACAAAATTGCTTTAGTTTTCCTAGAAAATTTGAATTTCTGGGCTGAGCCTTTATTATCCAAGATATATAGACTTTTCAAATGATTTTACCCATATTAAACAAATAACGTTGCAAAAAAATCAGAATCTTTAGAAGCATTTTAACTCACACATTTTTATAAGCATCTCGGCTACTAAGGACTCTGCCTGAAATTCAAACTTCATCATCCCCTACAATCAGCAAATAAGTAAGCACATTTTCAGCCATAATACAGGTTCATCCGTTAAAAAATTCAACAGTAAAAAATTATGTTTTAATTTAGTGCGCACTGTTCTAATTCAGCGCGCATTTTTTCGAAGTATTTTATGGTTCAAATTTTTTAATGCGCGTTGTAAAAAAAAAATATTTTTCCCTGCAAGCAAAATTAGATTTTATACGGTAGTCTGTTTTAAATGCTTTACCACCTAGTCACATTATTTCTACAAACTTTCCGCTTTGTATTTGATAAAAATCCAAAATAACATTTTCTAAATATTCGACGGAATTATTAGCATGAAATAAGAATTTTTTATTTCTTATAAGCTTTTGAACAAAATTTTTACACCTAAGAATGAAAGATGTTTATTTTCGTAAAATTCTACTAAAAATATTTTGTTGCTGATGTGCAGTCATTCATAATTTTTCCATTAAATTTATGTCGATGAATTTTTGAGTTGTTTTTTGCAGTATCAAATTAATTAAACTACAAAGTCGCCATTGATATCTCAAACCAACCCTCCATAATATGCTTGGGTCGCATGAAACTCACTTTCATCAAATTTTCACCCCACCTGTATCCCTCTGATAGAAATTTTATGTAATTATTACCTTTAAATATGTACCTATGAAAACCTGTTTTAAATCAAATAAAAAAAGTTGCATCAACCTGTTTATTACAAACAGAAAAATATTTTTGCAACATGCGAGTATATATGGTCAGTGACATCTTAAAAATTGTTAACAGAGAATTGTCTTTAAACCGGAATGTTTCCCGCCTTATTATTCGGCATTGTCTTGCAAGGCCGATGTTATTAACCAATCAGTCTCTTAAAAGCCTTTGAAGATTTTTTGAATGCCTCATATATAATAACAAACTGACTATTTGAAACAAAGGTTTACTCTTCGAACTCAGAACTACTCTAACTCCATGAAAAAGGATGTAAACTCTTAATAGATCTACCGGAATGATAATTTAACTGATGGTCTGTTCGTTGCAGCACAAGGATTAGCGTATAATAGTCAAAATTTGCTTGACAGCTCTCTTTTAAACAGAGAAAAGCATTTTCATAAAAGCTCTGCACCGAGTGACTAATCCTTAATGCTGCTTGGAGTCTGACCTTGAAAAACGTTTTGTAATAAATGAGCTAATCTTTTTGACGATTAATCAAAATTTTTCACCTTTGCAGGTATCAATAATTTATCTACTTGTGATATATCTATTTTTAATTTCAGTATCAAGTTTGAATAAGATGTGAATATCGTTATTATTCCATGGCTCAACAATAATTCGATGATAGCAAACTCAGTTCATATTCCATCTCATCGGTGAAAAAGCAATTTGACTATAAAGACATTAGTGTTTAGAAATATTAAATTCTTAACCTTAATTGATTTAAGTTAGTAAACAAAATTCTGAAGTATGTATTTAAAACACCGTAAAACCACCGTTAATTCAATATCGAAGAAAATCTTTTTTAGGTTTTTTTATTTTAACTGAACTCCAAATTTTTTTCTAATTGACCTCCGATTTTTATTTTAACTGACCTCTGATTTTTATTTTAACTGACCTCTGATTTTTATTTTAACTGACCTCTGATTTTTATTCTAAATGTATCAAAATGCAGTTTCTTCTAGGCCGATAGCAATGAAGACATTAAAAAAAAAAAAAATTTAAGACAGTGAAACTCAGGTTTTGTCGTACTTCTAGATTCATTCTTAGGTTATTTACCTTTGCTTTCATCACTGCTTTTTAGTATTTACGCTGCTACCACTACTGCCATTTCCTACTGCTAAAGCTACAGCCCTATTCTTATCACATTCATATTCAACTGCAGTACAGTTACATCCACTCGCACGTGACTAGCGGCATACTTCTACCCAACCTGTAACTGGTTTGCTTCCTATGTGCATCCATTTTTTTCCACACTTTTACTCAAGCTATAACAAAATTTTGATTAACTTATAACTCACTTGTAAGTCTCTTGCACTTTCTTATACCTCACTTTTGCTCTAATCGCACTTCTCTAATACCAACTTATATATAACTTTTACTCCAATTGTGTTTCCTTTGTATGCCCAAATATCCATATCGTACTTCAATTGTATTTCTCTTCAACTTTACGTGTACCCTACTTTTTGCTTTAATTATATTTCCTTTATTTTTTATTTATACCCCATTTTACCTGACTTGCTTCTCATTATTACATAACTTGTCCCCTTGTGTCTCACTTGTATCTCACTTTTTCTTTGCTTTTACATGAGTTGTCCTTCTTTTGCGCCACACTCGTACTTCACCTGCACCTTGTATTTATCTCGCTTTACCTCTCTTGTGCACCTCTGTTCCAGTCTGGCAATCCCTTTGAGCAAGACTTACTTTTTCGTGATATAATTCATTACCCCGGAACACTGATGAAAACCTATCAGAGGTCAGCTTTGACCATCATCTCCTTTATTGTAGTTTTTGCTCGCGACAGGGTGGACAGAATAGTTATAATTTCTTATCATTTTTCATAAAAGAAATTGAGATTAAATGAAGCACGTATGTGAATAAATAAAATATACTGGCTGTCAGAGAAAGATTCGTTTTAAAAAGTATTTGTTGAGATTTATCAGATCAAGTGTAGGTGACATGTTTTAAATAAGTGTTCCCAAATTAAAACTTTTACCCCTGCTTAAGAATAAACTTTAGTCATCTAAATAAAAAACAATCTCGTCACAGTTTTAACGGCAAACAAAGTTCTTCCTTCTAGTTGAATTTGATAAAACTAACAAACAATTCTTCTCTTTGTTCCTCAGCGTAGAATTCTCATTGAAAGCCTAAAAAATTTGAGGAATCTATTTCAAAGGAATCTATTTTTAATTTTTTTAATTCTTGTTAACATTCCTTATTTAGTTACCGATGAAAATAAAATAAAATAAAAGTACGTCTCAGATAAAACTGAGTTATATAACAGGTAAAATTGGGTATAAGTTGGGTACAAGTGAGGTTCGTGTGAGGCACATATATACATGGACACGAGTGATGTATAGGTGAGGAAAAAGTAAGCCAAAGGTATGGAACAAATGAGGTAAAAATAGGAAGTTAAAAGAGTACCAGTGGCTTACATGTGGTGCACAAGTTAGGTAAATGTAGGAGCCAGCTGGAATAAAAATATTATAAAAGTTATATATACAAGCTGATCTGCAATTGGGACACAAGTGAAGCACGTGTATTGCAAGGGAGACGGAAAGATTTAAAACTTCTTAATAATACCAACATAATCGAATTATTTTATGTCCCAAAAGTAAATCAGCTTAATATTAGGAAAACCAGTGGTAAAAATATATAAATAAAAAATATAAATAAATGCAAGATTCAAAAATTGGCACCAATTTTGTTTATAAAAATTTAACACTATCTCAGAAAATTAGAATTTTTTGAACATTGTGAACATGGGGAATCATTGATTAACTCATATGTTAATTTTCTCTTAGATTCGCTCAATCTTTATTACAATCATCAATATGGTTTTCGTTCTGGTAGGTCGACTGCTGATGCTCTGATTGTCATCTGTGAACGTGAGTCTATCAATCTCTTGTCGTTTGTGGTGAATCCAGGGCAGAAGCACTCGACACACCTAAAGAATTTGATAAGTTATGGCATGTTGGCCTTCTCCATAAGATGAAGTCATATGGTATCTGTGGTGCAATTTTTAACATCGTTAGATCTTTTTTGTCAGGCATGGAAATGAAAATAGATCTTGATGGCACTCTTCGAAATTTTACTCTATAAATAGTCCATTAAGGTTTTTTCTTTACTCTTTTTTTAATTTATATTAATGATCTGCCTGATAGCAGTCTTTGTGAGCAAGCAATATATATGCGGATGACGCTATTTTGTACTCATCCTTAAGAAAGACAGATAGAAGGACTAGTAGAATTAGCTATATTTTGTACACTTAGTGTTAAAACGCCGTCCTTAAAATTCTCATCCTTTCATGGTCTTTTTAACGGTCTTTTTTTTGTTAACTCTGCATGCTTTCCCCATGATTGATTTACTAATCATGTAACATTGCTCCAACTTCCTTCCCGTAATGTTCCAAAAGTTAAGGAATATTCTAAAACTTTGACGATAGTGGTAAGTAAGGGGTTGGTTTCTTTTTCAATTTTTTGAAAATTTTAAAATTTTAAAACTGCGATTATCTTCATGTATTGAATATTTTGAATTTGATAAAGCTGCGATATCTTACTACCTTCTTTCGACTTGCTCTTAGTAGAGATTTAGTATATTTTTTTTTTATCATTTGAACACCAAATTTTTAAGTGACACCTTTCATAACAGTTTAAAAATATTGAAATGAATTTGACAGGGTGCAGATGTTTCTCAGGCTACCAAAGATAAAGCTGTTTTAAAGGTTTTTGAAAATATTTCGTTCATTTAGCTGTTTTTTTTGTTGGAAAATCAACTTTACATTCTAAATAATAAAGCTCATCTTTAAAATCTTTAAAGGAATATTATATGTATAGTATATGTAATGAAAATTAAAATAAATGTATGTAAGTATAAAAATTTCTTAATGGAAAATATTCATGTCAAAAACTAAAGCGTGGATATCAAATTTCTCTAATTGCTCAGCTCAATAGTTCGTCCAAAAAGTCTTTTTATAACATGCATGATATGAATGGCGAGATTGAAATCCATTGATAATTATCACTGCACCTGGGGCGGTCTTTTGCGAAAACAACTTTAAGGGGTTATAATAAACCTTTTAAATAAATGAGAAATGGGAAAAAACTATATATTTAAACAAGTTATGTGGACATATATTCATATAAATATTATTATCCTAACTAAATACATGCTGTAAGTCAAAATACCATTTATTTAAAGAGAAGAAACGAAAGGGAAGAAAAATGCGGTAATTTCCTAGATACACTCTCTTAGCATCTATTTAACCAAGATTTAGTTTTTCACAAACCAAACAAAGAAATAATCAAGTGGTAAATTATCTTGACTATCATGGAAAATAATGAAGCTCCTGGGATATTTACACGTTTATTGTGAACAGAATTGAATGTGCGACATGAAAGAGATGGCTAAGGAATGTTTCTGCGATGCCTAAAATGCATTTATGACAGAGAAATAGTGTTCTTGCAAAAAAGTTGTTTGTGGAGCAATAAAAGTCAAGTCCCCTTTCAGTCCACTTCCTTCATACAACTTCACGTAGGGCAGGGGCAGCAGTAAACATATCAAATGGTATTGGTTTATTTTGCTATAAAAGAGGTAAGATCCAAATTTTCGTAGGAAAATGGTAATTTTTAAAGTTTAAAATATATATATTTTTATAAAAAATGGATACTTTGCAAGATCCAAAGAAACCCCTTGGGAAATAATGGAAAATAAACGCTTTCTGGAAAAGCTTGAAAATTCTGTAAGGAAATTCACTAACCTTAGAAATAGTGAAAGGTTTGAAACTACCATTTGTAAGGAAAATATTCAAAAAATATGTGTGATAATTTAAAAAAAGTCGAATCATGCGGAAAAATTTATAATGTACCAGATGGACAATACTCGGACGTATGCTCGCTTATGTCAGGTCTTGTAAACCTACTTTCTCAAAAATCACTGCGATGCTGTGTATTAACTCTGTGTTACAGTTTACGAAAACAAACTGGTAAAAGTAAAACGTGTATCTTAATAACATCCACTAAAAATATTTTTCAGGAAGTGAAATTAAAATTTGCTAAAAAACCAAAAAATCTTAGAAAAAAGGGAAAATTTGTTAGAAAATTATCTTAATAAGGTGGATTTGTGAACAGAAAAGGGTAAACTATACTAAAATTTTATTAAGATTTATAAAACCAAAATTTCAATTGGACACTAGTGACAAACCTACCAAGAAGAATAGACAATAAAATCTATAGGGAACATCTTACAAGGTCTGTATAACTAGAAATTTTATCTACTCATGTTAAGCAAAATAACATCCTAGAGCTTTTTAATTGCAGAGCGCATCACTGTATGAAATAAAGTTTGCCTAGTAAAAAAACCTCTGTAGTCGACAGAGAATCTTAAAACATCAGGACATGGAATTATTGGCAATTTTTTTGCTAAAATGTATATATGGTAAAAATAAGAATAACAAACATCAAACTTTGACATTTTAATTTTATCTATTTGCTAAGTTTCACAGGTATTTTTCAATAAAATATTAACCAAGATGTGATCACTTGCTTTTCAGAACAGAGAGCGAAATCTTTCAAGATTCTTTCATGAAAAAAAAACAACTTATTTTTCTATTAATCCTAAGTTAATTCTGATTAAAGCTGATATTTGCTGGAGCATATTACATAAAATTTATTTTTCGACTAAAAAATTAATTTCTTTTTTAATAGTTTTAATAAAATTCTTATAATAATTTAGTTAGAATATGACTGTATAAAGGAAGGTCAGGAATTAAATTTGAAGGTTTTGTTATCATTCTGCTTCAAAACAAGCCAAATCTGTGAAAAAATTTCTATGATATAAGCAAACAATCAGTTTGATTGATGAAGTCCCTTGGGCAACAATTGGAATGATGAAGTCACCTCTCTATGGGCATAATTCTGATTGATAAATTTATTAGTATTAATAGGTTTTCTAAGAATTGAGATGAAACTCTACAAAGCTCTTCGCCTAACTACTTAGTTAATAAATTCCTCAAAATTGGAATAAGGTTAAAAAAATTTTCTTCTGTTGCTAATAAGTATAAGATAACCAACTACTGAATGCTACTCGTTTCCAAGCATGGTTCAAGATTGTACTAGTAATGCTTTAAAGTATGTCTTTAATCTAGATTAATCCAAGAATATTCATAAAGTCGTGTATAGCGTTTTATTGTTCTGAGAATCTTTTTCTCGATTAGTTAATAACAAAAGCAAAGCAGTCGTTTGACAGAGTCTAACTGTCATCTAGCCAAATTAATAAAACTGTCGTCTTATTTTATGATTTAATTCACCATGTGAATAGAATTAAAACATTCGCGTGATTAATTTTACACGTAAAAATGAAGGCAACAATTCATATCTTAGCATGCACTAATATATGTAAATAATGTGTTATTTTTCTATCAGATGGCTGATTGTTATTGGTCTCTAGTAAGAAAAAAATTACTTTGGAAACCATTAAAGCTTTTTTAAAGCGATTCTTAACAACATAACGTATAGAGAACGTAAAGCATTTTCAAAAATCTTCCTGTTACGTAAAAGAGAGGGTCTTAAAAAATTATCTTAAAATTTTATATTCTTTTTTTTTTTCCAAAATCCTTATCCGTGAGATAAAAACACAATATCTTCATAAATTTTTATAACAAGCAGAAAAGAAATACAGTTTGTTGCAACATTTTATTTAAGGTAAATAATGGATTTTATTTTTTATGTAACACACATTTCGAATTTTAAATTCTTGACATCATAACATCATAGCTTAAGTGTTGTTCAAAATGGGGGATTTACTCTTTTCTTCTGCGCTAAATTTAAGATGGCACAACTAGAAGGAAAAAAACAGTCTCATAAGTTCATGTATAGGTGTTATCCTTTGTAAAATTAGATTCATCACAAGTTCTTCAGTCAAGTTGTTTTAAAATAGTGTAACTAATTTGGCTTGAAATTTTAAATGCTCAAGTTGCTTAGCTTGTTCCTTGATTTTTTGCCAAATTAAAGACTTGACATCTAAGCAATTTGTTTGCTAAAAAAGCATCACCGACTAAAGTATAAAAATGAAGACTTTTCCTACTGGTGAGATTCGTGTCTGACGCACTCCGAATTCTCTGATGTATCTAGCGGTATATTAGGTATGGTTAATGTGCCGTTTGAATAAGGAAAGAAACTACTGTGTTTTAAACAGCAAACTATTATATTCGAGCTTTGACAGGTGTCTTATCGAATGTTTTCTAAAGTAGAACCATTTATCAATAAGGTAATGTTATGTTTTAGTTCTATTTAAGTAAAAGATCTTACATCTACATAAGTGTTAAACAACACTTTCACCGTTATCAGTATTTTATAGGTAGAGAAAGTTTTTGAAACTATGTAGCATGTCATTGTACAAAACATAGAGAAGTGGTTGAATTAGTAATATAAACACAAAATAACTGGTCTACCCTTAACAATTACTTAATCTAGTTTTAGGAGACTAAGAACAAAATTAGAATTTCAAGCAGATGGTAATTTTGGAAAACAACAGTAAGTTTGACTTACAGAAAAATCACTTTAAGAGAGAAAAGTAATGTTATATTTGATAAGCAAATAAACGATAAGAAACACGATCGTTTCATTAATCTTTTAACATTTTGAAAATCTCTTATCCAGATACATATCTTCAAATCTACAAATCTCAAAATTAACCTCTAACCTAAACCTGTATTGTAGTAGAATATTATATAAGATATTCCTCTCAAAATTCTCCAAATTAAAGAATGTTTAAATTTAACTAAGCCATATTCTGAAAAACTTACACTTTCTCTCCTGTAAATTTCAAAAATATACATTTACTTTTTATTTTGATATTGAATGAGAACTCAAGTTAGTTAAATAGTCAAACAGCTTATTTAAGTTTGACATTTAAAAATGAAGGTGAGAAAAAGAATATTTTCTTACATTCATTGGTCATTTCTTTACCATGTTCAACAGAAAAATAGAGCTTCGAGCAGAAAATTTTTTTCAAAGGTCACATATCTTTAGAGGGCCTAAAACTGCTAAAAATGATACGTAAAATTTTAAAATATTTTTAGAAATGAGAAAAGGTTTTTGCTTCAGCAAGATGCTATAATAGCAGCAGATCAAGAACTTTTAAGTTGAACTGATAATTTTTTAAACAAACTTTTAATTATGATATTTTAATTCCACCTAAATGTGGGGTGTGGAATATATTGGAGCACGCAGTATAATGCTCTGCAACATGAAAAAATTTGTATTTAGCTTATTTTGACTTATTTTTTTTTTATTTTCAGGAAAAATGAAAAAAAATCTTCAAATATTAATATACCTTTTGCTTTCAATCGATGTTGTTTCATCGAGAAACAGTGAAAATAAGGATGGTTTAATATTACCATTCTGTGGAAGCACTTTCGTTAAAATGTTAAAAGCCGTATGTAAAAGACGAGATTACAGCGATTTTATTGCTAGAAGAAACAGGGGTGAGATTTTAATTTTGGCTGATATTAATAAGATCGGCAAAGGGAATTACATGCAGAATAAAAGTTATTTCTCGCCTAAACAGTTTTTGGTCACCTTTCTGCGCAAATGTGTAAAGATAAACTTTTGAATACATTGTTCGATGGAAATCACAAACCGTTTTGAAAATTCTGAAAACCCTTTAAGAGAATTAAGTTTGCTTGTGCTCATTTTAATCCGGAGTCTGATTTGTCTGGCTGTGATAACACAAATAAGAAAGACGCATTAACCAAAATCCTAATGTAATAGTCAATAAATATATATTTTCTTAAGATATTTACAGTTAAAATAAGTTATTTTCGTTATAGACTCTCTTGCAGCAGTTATCAAATATTAATTTTTCTAATGGATAGAAGTTTGTTTTTAAAATATTTTTTGATGAATTCATGACCTTGAACACATTTTATTTGCATATTCTTTATCCTCAGTTAATTGTTTCTCCCTATTGATTTTGCCTATTGTTGCTACTGGAAGGTATACCTAAGCAATGGTGGATAAAATCCCTGTGAAAATCATTGCTAGCTAGAATAAAATTGTGAATATATTAATTACTTCATTTATTCATTCATTCGATTTTCCTAGGTAATATGAAGTTGGACAACACAAATTTTTTATCGACAAATGAAGCAAAAACATTTCTAAAAACTAAAAGAGGAGTTCAAGGATGGGATAATGCAGACGAAGAGTGTTGCGTTGAATATTGCTCTATTCCAGAAATAAAAGCATATGAATGCTAACGACTATTTATATTTTATAGAAGTATTCAGACATCTTGGTGTTTAAAGCAGAGAATGGAATTTAGGTCAATAATTTATTTGATTTTCAAAAGAAATTTTATTAAGTACAAGAGTTTTTCATAGTAAACCTGGATTATAATCAGGTTTTGTGGTACCAGCTTTGACGTTATTGACTTCCATCAACAGCGAAATTAACAAAACTTTTTATTATGGAATAAACAAAATAAATATCCCCGAATCGGCAAAAAAAACTTTTTGAATTTATTAATGGTTGATATATAAAAATATTAGGGATTTGAGATATAAAATGTGTAATAAACGACGCTGAAATTATCAATAAGTGATGGAAAGGTAATGTTCGATAAGTTCTTGTGAAATTTTAAGCGTAATAATTTCAACAAACGGTATAGCAAATATACCAGTTTTTGTGTTTAGCAAAGAAAATGGTAGTCATTTCTCACCCAAATATTTTGAAAATTTTATATTGTTTAAAAGTATGATCAAAACTTCAAATTAATCGGCTAGGTAGGAGGGGGTGGGGCGGGAGGTAGGGGGTTGAGGGTACCATAAAAAAGTAAAACTCAGGCACAAGCTAGACAAATCATCAGTATTGAGACTGGGCACAAATAATCTGATGCTTCTAACAAGAGTTTTGTATAATAAAACACAGCTGATATATATGGCCATGTATCCATGGCCTACTGCGTATAACCCTACTGTTTTCATTAAAGTTTTTTGTCAGTGCATAATCACACTTGTGTAAATACCCAACTGCGAATAAAATTCAAAATAAAGAAAGAAAAACCAAGTTTGCGTTACATTTTGTTTAATCTTTTATGTTTAGAGTTGCTAAATTCAGTTGTTTTATTGATTACCTGTTTGCTTATAAAAATGTATAACAATGCTTCCGAAAAGTTTTCTGAAATCTTACGTTTTCTTTTTCAAAATGTATTAGTTGTTAACATTGAGCGTGTTTTTCTTAGAATAATTTGAGTATATCTACCTACTTTTTTTTCTTCTGTCTTTACTTGCACGCGTTTATAAATCCATTTTTAGATAATAATTCGCTTTTGAAATGAAATATATCTTGGAAATAACTTATTCTAAGTGAGTTTAAGAAATTGCAATTATACTAAAGTTGAGGCATTTATTATATTTGTAAATTTTTACTGAGCTTCATTAGTCTATATTTTCTTTTATGCTTAAATGTTCTTTAAAAAGACCTAATTACATTTATAAATTATTTCACTTATAATTCAAGAATAAATAATTTTCGATTTTTACAAAAGCAAAAAAGTGAGCGTAGCTTGATTTGCAGCTGGAGCACATTTATCATTAACGCGAAAAAACTCTATATGGTAAAGAAATTTTTTTTCTGACTCTGCAGAAAAGTCGTGCTTAAATTCGTGCGTAAAGACATGCCTAAATTCGTGCCAATTTTAAATATTTTGTCTCGCCTCCCCATTTTTTTATTAATAATGTTTGAACAATAAAGCACAATTTTATCGAGACAATAGTTACCAAATCAAAACCAAATAAAAATTATTTTCAATACTGCCATTAATTTCTATTGACAGCTTTATTGTATATACAATAAAGCTGTAAATAGAAATTAATCACTGGTAGCATAAGAAAATTTATTGTTTGCTAAATTATGTTGCAGTTTTCTTCTATCATCTATTACCATATACCATTTTTAACTTTGGCTTACCAACAAGCTCGCTATGCTTTCTCAAACCTTTATATATTGATTTTATAAAGTTTTTTCTCAATAAGTCAATTAATAGAAATACGCCATCATAATTTAATTGGCTTTTCTGACAATAGGAGCGCTTTCACAAAAATTTAAGTGGTCAAATCTAGGAATTATGAAACTTCAAGAAAGGGCTGGCTATTTCACATAGTATGATTTTACATTGTCTATAT
>JAUZNK010004570.1:0-10366 GCA_035046665.1 Euphysa ruthae | reverse complement strand
CGCTTTTTGATTCTTTGATTGAATTATTATCTAGGTTGTTCCATAAGTGTGGACCTTGGAATTTGATAGAAAATTCTAAATACTTGGATTTGGCATATTTAAATTTCCACTGATGTAACTGCAAAAAACCTCAAAAAAACGTTATAAACTTAGACGAGGGTGAATATGTGACATCAAAGTTTTTGTTACCAAAGACTAGGTTACTGACAAGGTCGAATAATTTGCAGTAGATCAGTGACAAAAAATTTTCAAAGATAAAATATTCAATTTTGCTAAAACTGTATATATCATAATGGTTGTCTGGCAGAGCGGTTAAGACTTTGGTTTCTGACACCAAAAGGCGCGAGTTAGATCACACAATTAAAGATCATTGATTTTCTTTAATGTAAGTTCAAATGAGAGTTTTTTAGGTATATATAAGTGAAATAAATTTTAGGTATATATAAGTGAAATAAATTTTAGGTATATATAAGTGAAATAAATTTTAGGTATATATAAGTGAAATAGATTTTTTAATATTAAGGAATAACAGTCTGTAGTGAGATATTGTTAAAAAAAAAAAAAAAACGATATTTCGAAAGTTTTATAGGGGATGGGGGAAGGCGCAGAAAAAGAATTAGCATCGTGCCCTGGTGTACTTGAAGCTAAATTTGAGTTTATTGTAAATAAGATCAAAAGTTATTGAACTCAAAATTCTAGGTATCTGAAACCAATATTATAACTACTCAGCCAGCCAACCATCGATTAATGGCGAATAGCTTAATTATCCAACAAGATTTCATTTTAAGAATACCTACCAAAGTTTTCTGGAAATTTAAAATTTTTCATTCAAGTTTGTATAAAAAAATTTCTAATGTAGATATGTTGAGTTTAAGATCGATTCAATTTGATTTTTGACAACCCGAAAGTTACATTCAAACCTTTCGCTATCTCAAGCCTATCAAGGCATGCCTTTTTTACATGGAAATAAAAAGAACGAAATCCCTATAATTGAAATTTAGATTTCAAACTTCTAAAGTGGGCATGAATCGAATGTTATTTAAAAGCTATTTTTATCCGAGTAAAGTTTGAGGCAAAAATTGAGGAAATTTTTTTTGAAAACACTGTTTTCACTTGAGTTAAAACCCGAGTTACGCCACCTGAGTTTAAAATGTGAGGTTATGTCATATCAATATAAATAAGAATGTTTATATAAATATTAAATATTATAAAGCTTGTACACATATGTCGCAATGGAATTGAGAAAGATTAGTCTTGCGTAAAATCTCGTTGTTTCTTCTACACTAAGTGTTATTTTCTGATTTCTGATATTGCACTAACAGTGTTTTAGTACTTTTTAGGGGTAATAATAATGGTCACATAACCAAACATTTGTTAAAAAACCAAAAAAATTTGTTAGTACATATTATACCTGAAATTATTTTTTCAATAGGGTATTATATGTTCTAAATTAGGTACTCCTCTTGTTTGAGTACATCTTATTAGTGGTACTACTGGAGATACTGAGTTTTTGAGCGACATCTTTTAAAAAAAAACATATTTTTTAGAGGATTTCTCTCACAAATTCAATAGCTCCAGTGGCTTGACTGGATGGTTGTCGATTCTGTGTTAGAATGATAGTTCTTTGTTGGTACCTTGTTGGGTACTTTTTTATTTCGTCGCTTAATCTGCTATGACACTTTCCGTAATATAAAGATGATTTTCTTTCACAAACTATTTGTACACAGCAAGAAAATGTATACACATGTTAAGCACGTGGTATTGTGTCTTGTGGCTCATCGGTCTTTTTGTAACATTTAAATAAAAGGTTTGTAGGAACCAAAAAAGACTTATATAAGCAGTCATTGGCATCTATTTTCTTCTCTTCATTATTGCTGTCTCAGTTTAAAATTTATTGAGATACATAGCACTTTAAAAACTCCATTAAATTCCAATGCTTTAATTAAACCCTCCTTTTCCTAACATATTAATTTATACAAAAATTGATCTAGATGGGATCAAAGGACAAAGCGCACAAACTCCATTCAGAAAAAAAAATTAGCTTCATGCTGTTTATTTCAACAGGTTCCCATGGGTTATCAGTCGTTTTGTATCCTAAACCTATAACCTTAGCAAAAAAAAAAAAAAATGCATTATTAACATAGTTGGTATCAAAACAAGCATAATTTTAACTTTAATGCATTTTTTTTTACAGTAATTTTAGTAAACTCACAAAAAACACGGCTAACTGTAAAACGTTGTGCCTAGCTATTAGAACTTTTTAAGGTTATAGATTTTTAGACTTTTATTCCATTTTTTTAAATAGTCGTTAATTTTAAGTTGAACAAAAAGATAATGGTTATACATACATTTACCTAATGGTGTAATGCAACCTCTGGTGTTTAATTTACAGACCAGATTTAGAATGAGTTTTGGCACAATTTTTAGTTATTGATGTCTTTGTTTTAGTAATAAATTGTCTTTATGAATATGACAACAATTTAATTACTCAATACAATATAAAACCATATATATATATAGTTTTAGCCAAACAACTTACTATATAAGTTCTGGTCTGCGTCTTTTATATTTTATTTACTTTTATATTTTCTGAAATTTGGAATATAATGCAAAACATTTGATAGAAGTATGTAATTGAATTTATGCATACTAAATTTTAAACGTTCTTGTACATTATATTATTTTTAGATCTAACAAATTAAAATGTTGAATATGGCTCACATCAGTTAATCATTGTGGCTCTACAAGAGATTGAAAATTGACTGATAGTTAGTGTTTTAAGCATTCTCATTATCTCATCTTTACCAAAATAAATATTTTTTCTTTATTTTCTTTTTTTAAAACATTGACAGTTTGCATTAAATAATTCTTTTAACAAATGGATATAAAATTATAAAATTATCATAATTGAAATACTAATATTAACTCTTATTAATTCATCTTTTTGCTGATGTATCTTTAAATTCTTACTGTAAACCCTGGAATTGTACAAGTTTGTGATATAAGCCTTTTTATACCATGTATAAAATTAATTTAAGACTTTATCCAAGGATTAGTTTTTCCATTTTTGGAAATATATAGCATTTAAAACAATGCAATATATTTTTTAGCATATTTGATGATAAAACTTTGACATTAAGAAGTTATTTGGTTTGCGAGATTTCAACAATGAAAAAGCTAAAATACAGTTTTGCAAAAAATTGTTACAATCGTAAAGAGTAAATGAAAGTCAAATATGAATCCAGAAAGAAGCAGAACTATACGGGAAAGATGTGTACAACTGAATATTCAAGTTCTTGTAAATAATTTGTCAACATGATTTTATTGATATCAAACGGATATTTGATCTGTCAGAGAGTAAAAGTCCTGTTCCAACTAAAAAACTAAGATCAAGCATGGATCCGTTTTGCTGGAAAGAAAAATGTTTCCTTTGTGCGAAAAAATCCATTCAAGATGTAAAGAATCCTAATAGAAATCTGACCAATCAAGTAACAACCATTGAAATGCGTAGAAAAGTGATTGAGCAGTGTAATGCAAGGAAAGATGATTGGGCAAATAACTTCCATACTCGACTAAGTTGCAGTAATGATTTATTTACAGATGAAGGTGTTTACCACAAGATTTTCCTTGATCGTTTTATGTTAAACTGACCTTCACCTGATACAATCCCCATTCATAAAGGAAGACCAGTGGACAAAAATATGCAACAACGGTTCAACATGCTGTGTATATGGCTCAAAATCTAATTAAATGCTGAGATTTATACCTTGCAAAGTTAAAGTGAAAGCCTTGGTAAACGAAGAAGTACTGTGTGGAAAATGTTTAAAACAAAAACTTTAAAGAATTTATACATTTTGCAGAGATTAATAATCACGCTAATGTTGTTTGTTTTTGTAATATGGTAGACTACATCCATGCTTTGTTTACAGGATTTGTACTTCTTAAGTGGTTGTTTTTTTCTTAGGAAAAAATTTGATCTTAATAAAGTTCAACGAAGCCAATGTTTATCAAGAAACAGCAGAAATATTCAAAGATGAAACAGCCAATCAAGACAAGGTAAAAGAATCTAGCTTAAAACATTTTCTTAAAAGGTAATTTTTGAGTAAGAACCTTTTAAACCCGTGTATAAGTGAGAAACAAGCAATTTTAATTGCGCTGTGCAAAATAGTGAATCGAACAACTTTACAAATTTTTTATAACAACCATTTTTCATTTGGTGTTGTATGTTTTTTAGGTACTTTGTAAAGGAAAAATTGACACTAGGTGAATTGCAACACAGTCAGTTTATGCAAATAGCAGCAGCATCAAAAAAGGTCATTAAATGTTATTGTCTTCATATTCACTTCCAAGTTGTTGAATGGAAAGCGTTAAACAAGGTTACATTGGCAAGAACTAACTGGGGATGGAATTTCAAGCCAAGGAAGATTTGAGCCGATTATGAATGATTTGGAATATGCACCTGGGATCGTCCTACAACTTATTAAATGTAATTGCAAAGTTTTGAAAAATAGTTTGTGTGGTACAAATGTTTGTGCTTGCAGAAAAAATAGCTTGGTGTGTGTGAGTGCATGTGGTGGTTGTCATAGTGTGGATTGTGAAAAATCAACTTATGAAAGCGAAGAAGAGGAAGAAGATTATTTATTTAGATAGAATTTAAACTTTAATTTTTTTTTGACAAACAAACTTAGTAAACTTATATTAACTCTACCAGTTGATAATTATTTTGTTTTGTAAATAGTTTTTTGTTTTGGTACTAAATTTTTTAAATAATACTAAAAACTTGATTTCATACTGTTTTGTCTGATGTCAAAGACTATTAATTATCCTCTGTTTCTAATACAAGATGTTTTATATTTTTTAGGTTAATAAATATTGTTATATTATTGTGTCGTTTTTTCACTCAAAACTTGGTACACATTCTGGAAGTTAACACAACATTGTTTCAGTCTGAAAATTACCCTATATCTGGTCTGTAAAATGTACAAAAATTACATGATATTTTTAAACATTTTACTCCAAATAAAACTAATTTTTTCTAAAGCTATATATTTATATGTATTCTATATAGTTATTATAAATAAATAATAAAAAAAATTTATGCTTCTCAGAGATTTTTTGTCATTTAGATGATTTAGTACCTCCTACAAAAAAAGAACTCAAAAAGATATTTGAGGCAGAAGAAGGAAGTAAATAATTTTATTATGTAAATTATATGTTCTTTAAATCAATAATGGATTAGGCTAACTACAGGGACATGCAATTTCTTTTTTATGAATTCATATTTTTCTGTTTATTTAGACCTTGTCAAACTAAAATTACCAAAAACCCATTGTGATATTGTTGAAAGTTTGTAAAATTTCTTATAACAAATGCATTAAAATATTAAAGAACTATGAACATAATAAAAAGGGTGCATATCAACACGTATCTTTGATTTAAATAATTTTTTAGGCTATTTTAGCTAATCCTTCAATGAATTGAAGAATTAACTCCACCATCAGAATATAGAAAATTTCGGTGTATTTGGTGTATTTGGTGTATTTGGTATATTTAGTGTTTGCATAATCCAATAAAATAGTTTAATTTTTAAAAACTTAAAAGAAAATAATGTTTTTTTGTTGTACGTTTTTCCTATTGTTTAGAAATAGCTAACAACTATTTTTATCTTTGATTTTTTAAAAATTGTTGGATTTTGCTAAAAATTTTTAAGGCTTGCCGTCCAACAAAGAATGACTTAATCAAGAACCAAGAAGGGTTATACCAAAAACATTTTTTCTATAGTTGTCTACATAAAATCTGAAAACCAAGAAAAAAGTTTTGTATTTGTATAAGTCATAGGTCAAAGTTTTGAAAACATGTTTGTTCACTGAAAAATTCATTTACCTACAAAAGACAAAAAATTTAGGTTACTTATATTTGAGATTATATATTATATACGTGATTAAATGTCCATATTATACATTATAATTCTTATTTGATCATAATTCAGTATTTCATCTTAAATATTTATTAATAAATATGTAAATTGATGAATAAATATTGAATTATATTATTCTAAGCTTTAAAGATAAAAAAAAGAAAAGTGAAAGAAAGAAAAACAAAAAAAAAACAAATAATTTTGGGTAAAGAGAATCTCTGAAACTATTTATTAATATTAATTATTAATTAAAAATCTATTAATATTTGGCTATATAGATAAGTAAATGATGGATGCATTTTTACTTGTATTAATGCATATGTATGAAAGATAACAGTAATTTTAAAGAATGTTATAATTGAATCTCTTAAAATTTGTTACGAACGTGTCTCATGCGCTTTAATTAAAGTCAAAATCAATTATTTGATAATTAATTGTTAAAAATTATATTTAATAAAAATATTTTTATAGTTAAATATAAATTTATATATTCAATCTAGAAACAAGTAAAGTTAAAGCAATCACCTAATGTTTACAGCAGTCTTGTTACGTGATAGCTCAGTAAAATTTTGTCAAGATTAATAATAGCAATGGATTTACTATCTCACTTTTGGAATATATGCGCAAAGCTTTGGTGTATAGTCCTTTTTAGACAACAATGTGGGATTGCTTTTCATACTTTAATTTTGACATTCATGGACATTCATATTTATTAGAAACCCTTCTATAAATTTCTGGACATTCATATCCTGCATATTACTTGTATAATAAATTATTTTTATAGCTCAAAAAGCTTTTGCTAAAGAATTAATCTCTGAGGGTGATATTAAAGTTACAAGTTTATTTAAACAGTTGATAAATGGAGAGCTTAAAGAATATTGGTCACTTCCTACTTTGTTGCAATGGGATCACAGAAGTGTACCTTACAAGATATCTTCTGCTGCAAATGGTATGTGTAACATACTTTTATTGTTCGTATTTTTTTTTATGTTGAATTTGCTGAAATTTTATTTCCCAAATATCAAGTAAATATTAAAATTTGGAAATATTGTCAATTTTAATCAGGAAAATTGAAATCTTTTAAGATTATTTACCTCCCAAGACTTTTTTTCAGTGTCTTGTTGACAAAATTGTATTAAGTATTAAAGGGGAATAGCTAAAATCAGAAAAGATTAAGCTTCAATTGATTAGTTGAGATAGCTATAATTCAATCTTTTAATTTTAATCTTGCTTATTTTTTTGGCATTTTTGACGGCAAATAACAATTTTTCATCATAAATTATATAAATTTTTGGAACTTTTTGACAAGAATTTGGAAATTTGGAACTCTTTACCTGAGATTTTTTAGGTTTCGTTTATTATTTCTTTAGCCTTAAAATTAAATACCAAAAAAATGAGGGTGAAAATAATAACAGATTTGATGGCAAAAATGGGAGCTCAGTACTTAAAAGGAGTGATAATTGTTCAAGTTTTAATATTTCAAATTTTGAAAGCATATTTTATTTACTTGTCATTGCACATGCTGTATATTTCAACTTAAAGATAATATTAAATTAAATGCAAAGTAAATTATTGTATCGAGGTATGATAAAATAAAAAGTTTAAAGCTCTTGTTATTATGGTACTTTAGCTTGCTTCAAGTTATTTCGGAATCAATTAATTAAAGGGACTGGAACTATTCAACCTTAACATTAAAATTAGAAAGAAAAGCTGTGGAACTTTGGAGTACGCTATTTAAAAGTAAAAACAAAAATCTTTTTGCTATCAATTTTTTGCCTTGCTTTACTCAAAATTGAGCTATCTAAATTTTTTTTTCAAAAACTTATTATTGTCACATCGATTGCCTCATCAACCCTTAAGTTCATGAAATAAATAAAAAAAAAAAAACAAACAAATGGATCTGAAGAAAAACTTGGAAAAAATGACTTTTTGTCTCATTTACCCAAATTTTAGTAAAAACACAAGCAAATGGAGCATTTTTTTTTTACATATAAGTTAAAACCAGACTTGCAAGAATTTTCTGGAAAAATTTGACTTTATCCCATTGTTTACCTCACTAAAATAAAAAAAAGAAAAACCGATTTTTGATGTAAATTTGCCTCATTTGCCCTTGAATCAAGTTAACGAGAATTTTTTCAAAAGGTTGTTTTCATGAAGTAAATTGCCTTGTTAACCCTTGACTTAGTACAAAAATTAGAAAAAACCAATCTGCAGATTTCAAGAAAAATGTGAAAATAAAGATTTTTTCCTGTTACTCGTATTATAGCAAGAAATCTTTCTTTTACATTTCTTTACATTTGATTTTATGTAAAAAATCAAAAACTTTTATTGAGCAGATTCTGAAAAAAAAATTTTTGCTTTATTTACCCGAATAATAAAGCTTAAGAGAAAATTGATAAAAAAAGAAATGAATGGATTTCAAGCAAGTGTTTACTGATATTTTACGGAGAAAAAAATTTTTTTTGCATCTTGCTTCATGCAAAAAAATTTAATGAGAAGTCAGAAAATACAGATTTTTCTGCTTATTTTTCACTCATTTGCCCCCAAATTCATATTAATTAGAATTTTCTCTTCAAAAATCTTTTTTTTTTTTTTATCTCTTTTCATCTTAACCCTTATTTTAAAAAATTAAAAAAACAAATTGTTGGATCTCAAGTAAAGCAAAAAAATTTTTGCTTATTTTATCCGTATTATAGTGGTAGTAAGAAATCTCGAAAAAATCTGGCCATTTATCCTTTACATTTAATTTCATTTTTGGTATATTTTTGCCTCATTCATCTTAAATTTGGGCTAATGAGAATTTTTTTTTTAAATTCAGCTTTTTCACATCATTTACTTCATTATTACTTTACTACATGCAAAACATTAGAATATAGTTATGAACTGACATGGAGACCTAGCATGGAGGTGTAGACAAACGAATGTACATATGTTTTAAACTTTTAATGAAGCAAATACAACGTTCTCAGAGTGTCAATCTCTTTAAAATTGTGTAAATACTTCAAAAAATTTCTTCGATCTTAGATGTTTTTTTGCAATGAATTTTTTGTTATTTTTAAGCGTGGCTATTTGCAAATTAAAATTAAGCATGAAAAATTTACGCATTTCCTGAAAAAATCTTTATTGGTTTTCCAGCAATAGTGATTTAAAACAAGTATCTATTTGATATTTATAATTATTATATATTATAATTTGGTAGTTATGTTATTATTCATGAGAAATAATCACCAACCGTAATAATACCCATATAATATGAAAACTTCAAGATAAGAAAAAATTGAATTAGATTTAATTTTTTCATAAATTAATGAGACCATATTTACCAGACCATATATAAAGTCGTTTTATTGAATTTACTACCTGTACTTTTTTTGGAATCTAAGAAGAATATAACTCAAAAATCAGCCCATGTTTTTAAAAATTACTTGGAGATAGTTTTTCAAGCTCTTTTAATAGATATGAACTTGTTTTTTATCATAATTTTCACTCTTTCTCCAGAGAGGTGTTGATGACATTTACTAAAGTAAAAGTAAAGTAAAACTGTTACAAAATTTTTTTCATTATTGTCTTATTCTTAGAGCTAAATCCAGTTTCACCTGCATGTGAAGCAGTAGTTGATGTTGGATTTTTGCTTGATTCCTCTCGTAGTTTACGGAGCAAATATGTAGAGGAAAAAGAATTTATAAAGAAATTAGCGGAAACCTTTGGCATAAGTAAAACTGGTGCTCATGCCTCTGTTGTAACATTTAGTAAAACTCCAAAACTCAGCATTAAATTTTCTGATTATACTGATTTCAATAGCTTTTCAACTGCCGTTGATAATATCCCTCATATGAAGAAAACAACTCAAATTGACTTGGCATTGCGAAAAGCTCAAAAAGATATGTTTGCAGGTCGTAATGGTGCAAGAAGCGATGTGCCTAAGGTACTAATATTGGTCACTGATGGAAGACAGGAGCCACCGCGTAATCCTCCAGCTGAGTCACCAGCAGTTGTTGCAAATGAGTTAAGGGATGAAGGGTGGGAGATTATTGTTATTGGTATTGGACCACGGATTTTGCTTGATGAATTGAACAAGATTGCTGGCAGCAGCTCAAACGTGTTTTCAGTAAAAAACTTTAGTGAACTTATTGATGGTGATTTCATTAAAAGTGTAAAAGAAGGAATGTGTTCATCAGGTGAGAAATATGTGTTTGTTTTTTCTTTAATGTAGAAAACTTTCACCGGGCAGCTAGCACCATTTATTTGCTTTTTATTCAACTAAACTCAATACCCATACTTAAATAAAACTTTTGAGTTAATAGTGCTGTCTTTACTTCACTGACTTTGCTACATTATTTCCTATAAAAATACTTAAAAACCAGATTTTTGTGAATATAAAATGTTTTTAGTCTGATATTAGTTGCATAATGACTCCTTTACATTAAAATTAATAATAAAAATGTATAT
>JAUZNK010004569.1:0-10368 GCA_035046665.1 Euphysa ruthae | reverse complement strand
ATATGTAAGTTTTTATACAAATGTCTTTTCTTTTAGATGAAGTTGCAGTAAGAAATCATGGTGGTAGGTTTTAATTTTACCAATAGTATCTTTTTCGCTTGGCTAGTAAATAAATATCAAGTTTTTATTGATTGAACATTAATTGCCTTTAATATTATTATTTTATCTTTCCAAAGGTTATTTGATACAAAATAATTTGAGATGGTGAGTTTA
Source organism: Euphysa ruthae (assembly GCA_035046665.1). Taxonomy (NCBI): domain Eukaryota; kingdom Metazoa; phylum Cnidaria; class Hydrozoa; order Anthoathecata; family Corymorphidae; genus Euphysa; species Euphysa ruthae. The sequence goes on along the minus strand of JAUZNK010004569.1, from coordinate 10,155 downwards.
GCAAGTAACAAAATAATTGTTATAACATGCGAAATGATTTAAACAAATATGGATTGTATTTAAAACAACCATCCTCTTTATTATAAACTCACTCCTCTGTAATCTAATCGAATTACCGTTTAACTGTGAAAAAATTGCAACAGAAGCCTTTTTAGTTAATTCATTATTCGAAAACATATCAAAATCGGACCTCCGGAGATTGAATTTTGATTCTACATGCTAAAATTATTTTTGTCAAAGTGTGTTTTGTGAGGGAAATTTAAAGGAGATTGGTAGTAAATAAATAAATAAAATTTGAATGTTTATATTTCTCAAGATATGACGCGTCTAGATAGTATAGTCAAGTGACCACTTTAAATCTGTTTTTCAAATACAGCTCTTTTTTGAATTAAATATGATTATTGTATCACTTTAAAGAGAATTTAAAGAAAAAATGTTTTCACAATAATATTTACACTTGAATGTTTTTATTTCTGAAGTTATCACATGCTTATTCTGGTCAATTGAACACTTGTTGTCATTTAAACTCAAAAATACTGACATTTCCATGTTAAAAAGTATTTTCTCTGGTCATGTGTTAACATTCAATAATTGAAATACTATAAATGCAATATTTCTCTGCCAAAACAATGTTCTCATTTTATAGTCTGTCCCTGTAGTCAGAAATGTCATGGTCAGCGAGAGTTTAGACAGAACAACATTTTTAGCAGTTCTTTTTAAGCAATTTTGACATGTGTCGTTATAAGAAAACTGGTATTAGGCCAAGCACAAACGCTTAAGTAACTTCTTTGGCATCTACAACAAATAAATTTTAAAAAAACTTTGGGAGCTGCATTCAAGTCTATTGCAGCGTAAATTACTTATCTTCATTGATTTTCTAAGACTAGTCTTCCGGATTGAAATAGTCTTTACCGATCTATACTTGTAATCGATCGTAGACTTTGTAAGAGTGGTACTTTAATGATGTTTCAGTTGGTGGTAGCCATTCAGATTTCACAAGTTTTTGACTTAAACACTGTATTGATTAAACATCGAAACCTGTTGTTGCTTAAACTGCCTGTAGTTTTTAGTTAAAAATCAATTTCAGTGCTTTCAAACTATTTCTTCAAACTCGTTTCGCATTTTTATTTGTTGTGTGAACACAGTGGATATTTAATCTCGTTACTCTTTATTACAATCGGTAACTGTGTTGATAAACAACATGCCATTACAGCTGTAGTGACCGAATATTTTAATATTTCAATTTCAAAACCGATGTAGCTATACAGAAATCTGATTTTTCAATCTCGTGACTAAGCCAGCAAATAATATTTTATTTGTTGTATGAATTCGACAGATAATTTTTTTACTGCCAGTGGACTTCATATCTTAGATGAAATTAACTTATGTGCTTTGCACGCTAACCCTCGTGCTTGTGTAATTGTCAAATAGAATCAAAACTTTCGATAGATGCTTAGTAAAAACTTTCTGTACAATTGCGTAATATTTGCATGTATAGAGTTATTTTTACCAAATGAGCGTTGTAACAACGATCCTCCATCAAGCAAAAATCGGCATATGTTTTATTGGAGGATATAGGCTCATCTCATACATCAGTACTTCATACATACATAACTCAATTGGTTTGGCTACAACCATTAATCTTTGAAATAGACTTGCAGGTTCAATTCATCTAGGATCAAGCATCTTTACCCAGGTCCTGAAATTGCTGCAAGTCATCGGTCAATGGCCGACACAAATACATTGTTGACTGACGTAAACTGGCAAAGCAACGGTCATGCTGACTGGTAGATTTTTCTAAACAAATTTTTTATAACATTGCAAAAAGAGCAGAGGAAAATGTTTGACAGGTAAATATTTTTACATATAGTAACAAATTAGCGTTGAAAGAAAAACAACTACAATATTTCAAAAGAATGTTTTTTACTTGCGTTACTATAATTGGTGATTAAAATATAAAGATGCGCTAAAAGCAAAATAGGAAATGTTTCCACTCGCATTACTTGTTATGAAAGATAGCATGTTCAACAAGAAAGTTTTTTATTCGCAATACGATTGAAAAATAGCGTGATAAACAAGAATATGTCTTCACTCACACTATGTAATATGAAAATCATTGTGTTCAACAAGTCTTTTAATGTGAATAATAATTTTCATGACTGTTTTTTGTAGCTGACAAAACAATTTCAAACATTCAAGATACACTATTTTTTGTCTGACCAAAGCCTGTTCTATTTATAAACAGACATTGGAATAGTTTTGATTTAACCACACTTGTTCAGTTTTATAAACAGCCTGCTGAAAATAGTATTTTACTTATGTTGTTTTGTACAAACAAAAAATTAAAATATTTTCAGTAAAAAAGTGAAAAAGAAACATTTCTACAAAAATATTAATAGCGTTTAAGATGTAATTAGTTTGTCCCATATTATTATTTATTATTATATTATTATTTATTCTTGATTTTGTACATGAAAACATTTTTTGGTTTTTTTAAAGTTGCAGATAGCGCTCGTGAAAATATAAAGATAGTATTGAAAAGCTAGTTATATATTTAAGAAAGTTTCTAATGAAAATACAGCTTTAGGGTATCATTACTTTGAATCGCTGAAATTGTCTAATCTGTCTATTAAATCATTTGATTTATTAGCAAGATAATATGTCCGGAAAATTTTTAGGATGAACGGCAAAATGTCAAAGATATGACGGTCTTATATGACCAGAAAAGATTGTTGGTAACCGGCAAAGTTTATTAATGTGACAGTCATCTTGACCGGAATGCCTAAAATAATTATTTCATGGCCTGTTCACCAGGCGTTTGCCAGCCATGGTATGGTATTAGCTATTGTGCTTCTTTTATTAACAAAAACATCAACTCCTTCTGTTCAACCAACTTGCTTCGTAATGTTTTAAAATCACGTACATTAACATCATCTCTTGCTGTCACTCGTAAAAATTTCGCAAAAAGATGTCATTGGAATATGGCGACTTTTCTTTGATGATGTTGATTATTTTTCAGCGCCTGACTTATCTCTCAAAATTTTTGAATCTGATGCATTTTATATTATTAACAACAAGTGAACCATCTACTACTAAACTCATGCTTCTTTAAACTCTAAATACATGTAACACAGTATATTTCCAATATGACTGGCTTGTATTAACATGTGAATATGATTGATTGATACCCAAACCACAAATTTGCAGTTTTAGACGAATTTGCGATCAAAGTCGTTATGCTTCACAGTATTTCATCTTTTTCATTGAGCAAATCGTTTGACTCGACACATGGGTATGCTATATATGTTGTTAGAACATTTCGATAAATATGGTCAATTCCCTGAAGTTTGTTGGTCGACCCATCAATTTCAGAGAAATTACCTCAAATACAAGATAGCAAAGTCTCGAATTAACAATGAGATATTCACACAATTCCCGAGAATATATTGTCCCCGTAAGTACATGGTGGACAGCATATTCACCATAAATCTTTTCAACAATATCTGAATGTGCTGATTTCAGTAACAGCACTCGGATGCAACCCAACATATTCATAGCTGTATGAAATGTCAGTTTTCCAAAATAAAGTCTGATAAAATGTTATATGGTAGGTTTATCATATTTGAGATAAGAAATGCCGTTTGATATCTTTTTTTAGAAAATCTTGATTATGAAACTCAAAAGTGGTAAAAATATCCAAATAATATTTTAGCTAGACTTTATATCATAGTTTTTTTCAGAAATAGGTTTGGTTGCAATAAAACTGATTATAATTATTTATAATTGTCATTTTAGGTTAGATATAAGTCTTATAATAAAAGCTTTGATTAATGTCAATTTTGTAGTGATCACCAGACTTTATGAAATATATGAAAACTTCAGAAATAAAAATATTAAAGTGTTACTGGTAACATAAGTATTTATCTCATTTAAATTCCCTTTTCAACAACACCTTAATCAACTAACTTTGTTATAAAATTTTTGACCTAAATTTGCGCTGAAACACTCATTTTCCGGTGGTCAGCTTTTAGAAGATCTTTGATATTGTTAAGAGTATTTTTTAATGAAAAAGAATCAATCAAATTAGTTTTCATTGCTATTTGTTCAATGTAATAAATAACCTAGCATAATTCATTAATTGCATACGGTCAACAAATATCTAATGTTGAAGATGTTTTTCATTATCTCTCAATCCTTATTGAATTTTTGACTCATACCATTTACAGAAATGTGTTGAAAACATACCTATGAAAAATTTGCACAATTTAAATTTGTATTTCATTTGAAGGAAATCTCAGAATAATTAAATATTTTGCAGTGGTGAAGTGGAATGAAAGAAAAGTTAATGTATCAGATGTTGATGCAACAGTGATTGCCGATGACGATTGGTTATCCCTTTGTAATACAGCCAAAAATAGGTAGTATTAAGTTGAAATAATATATTTTTAACATAAATAAAATTGTATCGCAAATAACTTGCTGAATTGATAGTAATGGTGCATGCATCCAATAAGGAATTTCGATAATTTTCTTTGTGAAATTAATATGTTACTATTACAATTTCAAAGGTTTAAACCAGTCTAGAGCCACCATTTTGAAGAATTTATATCTAAGAAAATTTTGAGCTAATAGTGTTAGTTTGAATACATAAATGGAAAATTTCAATGTAGTTGAAATAAATGCGAATTATTTTAACTAAAAACTAGGTTTTCTATTGCAATGTTTTTAAAGAATTCATTATAGTTTGTAAAAACAACACCCAAATTGAGTATCATCAAAAAATGAGTTTAATATGTTTATATCAATTTGAAAAAAAATTTCACTTTACTTTCCTTATCACACCGTCTGATTGTGCTACTTCAATTATTTATTCTTTTTTGTAACAAACAAGTATTAGAAAATCGGAGTCTGAATTTTCTCTTTAGAGAAGTTCATAATCGCTGTGTTAGTTACAGATATATTGGTGACATCATAAGAGGTAAGGTTATGTTCAATAACCCATTTATTATAAATTTAAGAAGATAATGGCACACCTATGTTTCATAAAAGGATTCAGACATTTCATTTAAAACTTGCTTGATTGTTTATACTTACTCATTGTGCTTCCATACTTATCAGGTTTAAAGTAAATATACATATGTCAAACAGTGCTGTCATAAACGATTATCATTGTTTTTCATATTCAAATCTAATTTTTTAGAAAATCTTAATTAGGTAAATATAGATGACATTAAAATTATAGAAAGTTAATTTGTTTTGTTAATAAATTTCATTAGTTTTCTCAAAATTTTTTACGCTTTTTATTGTTTTAATTTTTTTAGGATTTTATAAGGAGTTTGATTATTTTTAACATATTCTTAATATATTCTTTTTTTTTTTTTCGAACCTTTAGTGTCACAGATTTTGGCTTTTTAATCAAAAATTTTGTGTCCGATATTACTTTTAATTAATTTTTAGTTTTACCAATGCGAATGGTTAATCTTCGTGCAGTCCAACAGGAAGGGAGCAATCCACTTATTGCATATAGCAGACCACATCAGAATATCTTGTACAGAATTCAAAATGGAGTGAAATATGTGATAAAAAGTTGTAATACCCAAATTTACAACATGACGAAAGTGAGAAATTATAAATGGTCGGAGAAAAGTTACAAAGATAACCATGAGTTTTTGGTAAACACCAACTCATATATAGGTATGATATACTCTAAACAATAGGCCAATCTTGTTATACAAAAAATCTTGTAGCATTATTAACCAAATTCAATGCAAAAATATGCGAAATCTTTAAAGTTTCTATATAATTTTCATAAACCGTTTTTTGCTTTAGAATTTGATTGAAATTGAGAAGATATTCAATAATGTTTTTTAGACAGTTGTGACTGAGCATAATTCTTAAACGGTGTCTCATTGTGAATACATATTCCCAAGGTTATCAAATTAGCAAGATGTAGATATGTTTTTCAGAAACTTTTATCAAGCTTTCGTCATAATTCACGCGAATAATATAAGTTAAGAAAAGAAGAGAAGACAAATTATATGATTAAAAGACTGCAAAGGTAACGCGAAAGAATTTATAAATTCATAATCAGATATTTATTTTTTTCCTAAAAAGCAAAAAGTGTTTAACTCAATTAATTGGAAGTTATATTCTTTCGTCAACGTCATCCAAATCCGAATTTTTTGCCCAAAAACAATCTTTCGTTTGGTAGTACTAAACAGACGGCGCTTTTATAATTTTACAATCAGAAATAAAGCATTTTTTCTTAAAAGTTTAAGTCTGTTAATAGCCGTCATTCTGCTATTATATATACTTCGGATTACTCAGCTGAAACATTTTAATTTCTTTGATGTCTTCAAAGATTTATTTGTTAAACCGACAGGTGCACACCAATCTTGAAGCTTCTTCATGTTTAACATTGAACGTAAAATTGTGCAATTAACACGTGTTTGATCTGAGTAAACACATTTGATTATAGATACGACGAGTAATAGTCAAGGCTGTCAGTTAGAAGTTCAACAAAAAACAAGTTAAGGATCAGATACTTAAAGCCAGAAAATTTAGATATTGGGAATACTGCTTCTTATACTTTTGAGTGAGCTGATTTACGGCCCAAAGTGGTACCCCGGGGGATTAGTGTGTTAACCACGAAGAAGGAGACCTTGTCGAATTCTAGGCGACTTTTTCGGTAGCATAGAAAATTGGGCAAGTACTAATGTAGGTGTGTACAGTTTCACATACCTATATAATGGGTTAAAAGTACATCTACCTAAGGAATGTTTCCCGTATATTTATATATTTTGTAATTGTAAATCTACACTCTCCAACCCACTGTTCGTACCTCCAAAACCCTGGATGCTTTTCATTTCGAGGTGTGTCAGGCAGGCTATATCAAACGATGGAAACAGACATGAGATGCCCGTGGTTGAAAGTGAATACTTTACATCTATGTCACAAAAAATGTTTCGACATATAATGTGGCACACATAGTTAGCAGCTACGTCATGATAGAACGCCACCATTTCCGCATAGGCCATGTCCTGGTTGGACTAAGTCTACGAATGCCTTGTAAGCCGGTTTATAAGCGGTTCACAAAGTGTTGCTCAAAAATTGATAGACGCTGGGAAGCATGCATATAGAGATTTTAACTGTGTGTTGTGTGAATAAGCCCAAAAATTCACTTAGAAACAGGTCTGATTAGGGTACATCAGAATTATACATACCCATTATGAATGAATATACCTTCAAGAATGAATACGTCGAGCAAATACTTGCTGAGAAAGTGCCCATCGCAAATATTGTTAAAACATCCTTGGTGAGTCTATTCCACAACATCCTACAAGAAGTTTACTGAAGCCTCTCTAGCCTAATGTGTCCATTAGAAAATCGATAATCAGCCTATCCAAGAGTCTTTTACGAAATAGCTTTTTTCAGCCTCTCCGGCCTTCTGAGTTTAAGCCGCGTGTGAAGAAAGGAAATCCCCACCTGTAACTTGATCCAGACGACTTTTACGCACTAGTTGTCGACAACGCCCTGGTACTCTACCCAGATGAGTGCTACATCTGCAAAGTGGACACATTCGTCTGGAAGTAGATAGAGGAAGTTATCGATGGTTGTTGATTTGATATGTGAGCAGGAGCAGGAGGGGTCGATGACACGAAAATGGGCGAGTTAAAATGCGTCTCGTCTGAAAAAAAAGATCTTAGTGTAGTCATAGACATGGCCGAGGAAGTATTAGAGTTTTTGGATACAGACGAACTCTGCAAGTTATTTACTGTTGTATGTACGTCAGCTAAAGAATCCCTAGCAAATGTGACTGAGAATAAATGTGTCTTTGACCACCACATTAAGGGGAAACTTGTTTGCTAGGATCAGGTCAATGCAAGCGCTCTTCATAGAAATTATTAGTCAACTTAGGGGAAATGCCGGGAATATCTTTTCTATAGTAGTTAAAAATTTTGGCCGCTTCTCCAGCAGCAAGGCGAAACAGGGTCGATGTTATAACCAGAAAACGACAGCAGTTTCACCAATCGTTTCGTTCGCTACATCGTCAATTAACTAAAGGATATTATGATATGAGCAGGCAATGGGTTGATACCCAAAAGACGGCGGATATTAGAATTCTTCGAAAAGAAGCTCGCAAGTACAAGTTACACACGTGAGGACATGTTCGGCCTTTACGCTGTCCTCGAGGTAAATTTGAATGCTGTCTATGCTCTAGAAATTACCATATAGCGGAATATACAAGACTAGCAGAAAGGTCTTTGTTACTTGTCTTAACAACGATGCTTGAAAAGAGATGCTGATCGATCCGTCAAAAATTGAGCATTTGCGGCCACTGGACAGCATTGCCGAACATGCCTTTTTCAAACTTTTTACCCCATGCGCCAATAAAAAAATTCTGGCTACTACAGCGTAGTAAACTATAGAAAAGAGAAAGAGGGCGTTAATGAACGAATCTACATTTAGGGCTGTTCCCTCGACTACATGACTCTGGATGTTTCACCAGAATTGTGGGAGCGAAGGTTTGCAATGGGGTCATCATCTGTATCCACAGCGATTGACGAAGTATTTACAGACGAAACTGGAGCAGATACTGAGGATGAGTCTTAGGATGACCTAGAAGTTTATGGGCAAGAAGTGGAATAATACAAGCCTACAGCTTATCGTTTCTGAAAGTGGCTCGATAGAGAAGGTATAAGGCCGACAAATACATGAAATACACAATACCTTTGGAAGGCAGTTCAGATTGAGTCTAAAGTATGGAACAGTCAATATGTGACAGCACGACAAGGCAGACTTCACCATGTGTATATGAGAGCAGCTTATCTAGGATGCGACGATTATTCCATGGGAAATGATGATGCTATTGATCTTGTAAGTGAGTAGGGGTTCACAACGTTCATGGTACGTTGAGCGAACGTAGAGGATGTTCCCCTTAACGAAATCATCACCCTAACTGGCGTAGTTCAGATCTTTGCTTGGGTATTTGATCCAAATACCCATCCATACACTGTCAGTCGCGTGGGAGAGGATCTTAGAGAAAACCAGAGATGGATCATATCTTCAGAGCTCCGAGAAATTCTAAGGGGATATGAAAAGCCACTACCCACTAGGTCGTTTGTAATATTGTACCAAAAAAAGGATCAAGTTCCCTGAGAGAAATTTGGCTTTCGGATTCTTTCATTGTTTTATGTGACCACAAAGGAGCTGCTTACCTCTGAAATGTTCTAGGAGAAACAGACTGGCTTGTAAACTTCGAGAAATCCTTAAAAATTTACTATATCAGATTTAAGAACGACAAAACAAGGGCTTAGTTGTTATATAAAACGAGTTATTCTTCCTCACTTACAACAGTGTTGCGCTCCAAAGGATGCTGAGATGTTTCCAAAAGGTAGACGTCCATCGGGTTTACACAGATGACAACTATACCAGGTTCCTTCCCATCGAGGTCAAAAGCTGGTTTTTTTGAGGATGGCCTAATGAGTTATGGAAAATGGCGATACAAGTAATCCGAATACGAATGGCGTCTTGTGGCTGCAGTGCGGCAAAAGAAACCTGCTGGGCAACTTAAATTGCAAGCAAGCGAGACCCCGCTTCCCTCTGATCTCATAGGGACTACTTTGGCGAGTATGTAATTGGCTAGACAGGGTTAAACTGGTAAGATGGAACGGATAGTGAACTTTTACGTCCAGAAAACGATCTGGCCTATTCGCACCGAGAAAATCTCCGTCTTGGTTTGGAATACCATCAAGTTCAAACCATCTATCGTTACTTTACATCAATACTACAATGGCAATAGAAGATGGGACCCTATTTCCCAATTTTATCAAATCGACAATCTTGCTGAAGTTATAGTATTTGAAGAGTATTGTAAGGTTCCAACGAAAAACTCTGGAGATCATACTCGATTATCCACATTGGGGCAGCATGAGCACATTTAATAAAAATAAATGTATTCAAAGCTTAAGATAATCACACTTTTAATAATTTCATTTTAATTTCTGAATCAGCAAAAACAATTTGAGTCTTTATCTCCATTCGTTCTCAAGTTATGAGTGTTTACAAATTTTTGCTTTGGGGCCGTTCAATAATTACGTCACGCTAGGGGGTAGGTGGTTCTTCCCGTTTTTCGTGACGCAACGTGACGGTAAA
>JAUZNK010004568.1:0-10369 GCA_035046665.1 Euphysa ruthae | reverse complement strand
ACTTTCGAAAATGCTGGTAAAATGCTAATAGGTCTGTAATTAGACTTATCAGTTCTACTACCCTTCTTATGAACAGGAGTGATGTCCGCCAATATAAGTTCATCTGGAAACCTGCCTAATTTAAAAAAAATATTGAATCAATCCGCTAGTAAAGAAGGCAGTAATGGTAGCTTCCTATTTGCTAGCTGCAACATGGTTCCTTCATAAAATTATTAGTTAAATTAAATATAAAGAACGGAGGCAGAAAAAGGAAACAAAAATTTATTACCATATATCATAATATGTATTTCACACTATGAATGAAACTGCTATTATTTATAAATTATGTTAAATGTTGTGAAAAGATAACTTTTCAAAAAAGCCAACCTAAGAGAAGTTTTATATAGCCCACCTAATACTTTAAAATAAAAGTTTTTTTTAATATAGTTGATATTTCGAGCTTAGTGGAAGCTTGGACGAGCGTTTGAGGCGCCGTTGAGCGCCTCTCACAGAGAGGCCTGAAAAATATGGTCTTATATCTAGCTGTTAAATTTTTTTTTTTCATTTTTTCACCTCACCAAATATAGGCGAAAAGACAATCATTGGTAATGGATTCTTGAAATAATTTATTATTTGAGTGGATCTGTAATACTTTTATAAATTATATTTGCCACTTACAATGATTGTGAGCATTTTAATACGTCATAGAAAATTTCTAGATTCTATAATTTAAAACTTGAGTACGTATGTGATGTATTATTAAAATAAGGCTTTTTAAAATTATTTACCCTGACTGATGACGAAGATTTTTAAAACCTAAGTAGTTTGACTTTATCACTGAGACATTACATTTTACTGTAACAATTTCATTATCTTAAAATTAAATTTTGTTCTTCAAGCTATTAGAATGTTCTTCAAAGTATACTTTTGTTTAGAATGGGTTTTTTTGGTCTTTTAGCGAATAACAGTAAAACATAAATTAATAGTTAGTTAGCCCTTTAATGTCCACCTTTATTTCAAAAATATCCATCTTCTTTGACATTTTTATTTCCCGTTTCACTTTCAATTTTTTTATTTCTTATTTGAAAAACGTTTTGATGTTACCAGATCTCTTGAAGAAATTTTGATTTTTATTTAGGACTACAGTGGTATCACCGTTACTTTTCTCATGGTTGGCACTGATGGAATATATGAAGGATACATCAAACCTTTCTGTAATTAATTAGTTTTATCTACAAATGGATAGATCATTTCTGATTTTTTATTATATCTCATAAATTTGACAAGTGTTGATAAAGATTTTCTGGTGGGGAAAAGTTAATTTAAAGTGGGTCAAAATTCTGAGCCTGCTTGCTGTATAGTGATGATAATTGCACTCAAGTTTTAAAAAAGCTAAATCAAAATGGTCTTTTAGCATAATCATTGCTAACAGACCTTTTTTTTTTTTTTTTTGAAAACAATCAGTTTATAACAACATCAAACAATTTTTTGAAATTTTTAGATTTTCGCTTTTAGTTTTGACAATTTTGGATTGACGAACAGATGTGTTTCTATATTTCATTCCAACCCGTAAGCCATTTATTACCATAAGAATATATGTTTATATGAAATATTTCTAGAAGTTAACTTTCCTAGAGATAAAAAATGGCCAGTTTTAGATGTTCCTAGAAGTTATTTTTCTTTTTGAAAGCCTGGCTGAATAAGTTTTCAATCTTCATTACTTTTTTTTCAGGTATATCTTATTTTCAAGGATGAAAGAGTTCTAGATTCATCCTGATTTTCTGATTTTTTTGTTTGTTAAATTAATATTCTTCCGGAATGGTAAACTGAACAAAAAATTTGAAACTTTTCCAAGCAGACTTTATGGGAAAGATGCATCTTTCTACAAAGAGGAGGATTGATTGGTGAACAAAGAAAGTTGATGCGACTGTATCTTGCAAATGTAGACTGTTTTGTTGCCTTTAGATCGTAACAAATTGTTTGGATTGCAGAGAATTTTTGAACATGGGGTCTGTTTGTTTTCTTGTTAATGATGTTATTCATTGAGCTGAAAGATTGTTCAATAATCGGGCCTGTGAAAATTGAAGGAAACACCTTCACAACTTTTTTTTATCAAAGGGAACTTCTGCATTTTAAAGATTTCTCCCCACCATTCATCAAGACTTTTGAATATTTCCCCCAATTATGTGGTGGGATGGAAGGTTACAAGAAAGATAAAAGAATTTACTTCTAGATCATATTTTTCATGCTGTGTGTCTGGCAGTACAGTTGGAAAGTGTAATTGAATTTTTTTCCTCAACAGTGCAGCAGTTGCAGAGCTTCTGCATAATGGATCGATTGAAGATAATAATGATTATAATAGTTTTTATTTGTTTTAGTAGTCATTTGATTTTAAGAGCCAATTCAATAAAAGCAAAAACATTGCCTCCTCTCGGGACACCAATCCAAATGTAAATAACCCAAAGAAATTAGAAGTTGGTTTATTATGAATTTGTTTTGCATAGGATTTTCTAATTTTCTTTCAGGATGGTGTTCGGACTACAAATGGGTCTCAGATTAAAAAAAAAACACTATACAATAAAGATCCATTTTATAAAATTTAAATGTTAATAAACTTTTTTAAAAATTGATTGGAAAAAAAAGATGAGTGAAAAAAGGTTAAAGGGGAAAGAATTGAAAATTGTTACTTTGCTATTTGAGGCAAGAAGTCCCCTGAGGTTTATCTTTTTTCAGCTACATCACACAGTGTGTGCCTTTACCAAACGTTGCCTCATTTTTTTTATATTTGTTTTTAAACTTGAAGATATTTAAATATTTTTAAATAAAAAATCTTGTAGCACATATAAGACTGTTTAAATGTAAATATCTCGTAAGAAAGGACACTTTAAAAAATAAGGCAACATTCTGGTTATAAGAACATGCTGATTAAGATAAAAGTTTGTGAAGTGTTCATTCAAAATAGATGAGATTAGAGTTTAACATAATATACACAACATGAATTGTCTAATATACATAACATAATTTAAGTTATGCAGTATTTTATTGACCTCCCTGTTACAAATCTGTTTATATTAGTTTGCAGTTAATTTTTTTTTTTATTCAGTGGGTGAAATTTTTTTGCAATGCATAGCATGAGACGAGACCAAAGAAAAAAAATAACGAGACCTGTAATAAAATTAAAAGAAAAATCGATTATTAAACTTAATTTTGATAATTAAAGACTTCTTAATTAATTTTTTAGATTTTTTATTGCATATTATGAAACTGCATAAAAACCAGACAGTATATATTTCTTTAAAAAAACTTTTTTTGAGGGTTCTAGTCTGAACACTACCCTAAAGTACCAATAATTTGGTATAGTCTATCCTTAAGTACACATAAGTTGTTAGAGTTAGCCAAGATTTAAAATGATGTCATTAAAACCAAAAAATCTGCAAAAATTGATCTGCGTTTATTGACTCATTATTGGCTTTTTAATGCCGAATTAAACTGTTCTTATATAATTAGCTATCATGTGTCAATATAAGAGATTTCTATACTTGAAACAACTAACCTTCTCAATCTTCAGAAAACAAGCCAGGGATGATCTAACTACTGATGTGAAGTTGTCATGGAGATGATGACACAGTGGTTATTTTTGCTCGAACACCAAAACAAATAATTTAAATAGTGGTAGTACCGACACATAGAAATTCATGTGTAAATCAGTGTAAAATCGAGTGTAAAATAACTTGGTTATGATACGCTCTTTCCTGTCTTTTCCTTTTTCAGTGAGTGTTTTTTGTTGAAGAAGCTTGAGTATCTCCCTGATGTGATTTTTAACTTTATTTGATGCTCCCTAAAAAACTCAATGAGATAAATGGTATTATTAATTAGTATCTCCATTACAATGTATTATATATACATTGTAATGGAGATACTTGTTAAAGAGTTTGAAACGTTTGTACAGTTTTGGTTTCTTCTTTGTATGACAACACTTTATGGTTAAATTTATGTATTAATTTAAATATTCTTAAGTATATAATACACAGTGTAGTTATTATTATTATTGCCCAGTATTGTTACAAAATAAAATTGTAAGTACCTTGAGAAGTGTGTCTATGCCATCTTGATAAACTACGACATACTGGTTGGATATCCATGTAAAGTAGAACACTGTTAAAGCAGGTAACATGGGTGAAATTATACCCTGTGCATCGTATGCTGATAACCATGTGTGTTCAACTCGAGCAGGGGGCGTTCTATAATTTATCCCAATAATTTTTCATATCAATAGTGATGTTGCAATTAGTTTATGTGTATATGACATAAGACATTGCATAGTTTGTAAGATACTGTTGCTCTTGACATGCTTAAAGAGCTTAACGTTTTGTGGTCTTTAGACAACTCTTGAGGAAACTGAATCAATTTTGGTGCTAAGGAGAATGGAAGGGAATTTTTAGCAATGAAAGAGACCAACAGAGCTTCTGCGTGTGATTTTCTGTCTTTTAGACCAATATCTTTTGGAATTGAATTTCACTTTTTACTTTGGCATAACTGATTATCGTGCAAATTTGGCACTGCAAAATATGGTATAAAGCAAGTAGGTTTGGTTTTAGGTGCAAAAAATAAAGAAAGTATTACAGTGTTACATTTTTTGAGATTGACATTGCTTTGTGTTTTTCTTTAACTGCGTGTGCTTTTAAATCTTTCTTCCCACTGCTTTTATAACTCAGGAGGGAGTCACATACGTTACAAAATACTTTTCCTGCTATGTTTGTTTTTCTTAAATAAAAAATTTTTGATACTTTCATCAATATCTTTTAAACTATTGTCATTGCGTTCCATTTTGAAGAAATCATGAGAAAAAGAAATATAAAAGCACTTGTTTTTAATTTGTAAAAAAGAACTTCCAATCAAACTTGCAAAAAAATAATATAAACAAAATAAATCGTGTTTCAATTCATGTGTTCTTGGCAGCTGCTTATGTATAATCTGGTTTTATTTTTCTAATGTGCCAAATGACGTAAATATGTCAACACCAGTTAAAATTACCTATGAGTAGTTGTGTTTATACTTCAAAAATCATTTCAATGGAATATATTTGCAAGTCTCTCCAAACAAAAGACATTTAGTTTAGATTTATCATATAATATAATGACTTTTGAAAAAATATTTACAATATTCTAATATATTTAAGAGGTGTTAAACTTTCAAATATCACAAGAATTTCTTCTTTTTTGGTTTTTATTCGCCTAATTCATTTTTAGCTTAAAGTTAACCTTCATAGTTAATATTCATAGTTTAGTAGTTTTATGGTTTGATAATTCTATTGTTCGAAAATTCTTTTTTTCAAATAATCTTTTTCAGAAATTATTTTATTGTATATAAATTGATACATGCGATACTCTTCTTCCTATTAATAATAGAATCTTTTTACTTCATTCTTAACAAGAATTCACCAAAATACAATGTTAAAATTTATCATAAGCAAACAATAAAATTTATCATAGTAAATTTTTCTTAGTTTTATTCCAAAGCAAATTACTTGATTATCAGTTTATTGATATAATATCCACACACTTTATTCTTAGCGATTTTTGTAGAATTTTTTATGCATTTCTACGAACACGTTATTTTTGCATAAATACATGGAACATCAAGAATATCAATTTCTTTAAATAGCGTTTTTAATAGAATATCTGTGATTTGCCATAACCTTACTCAGAATAAAAATGCGCAATATTCTTTAAGTAAAATAAACATAATTTTATAACGCCATTAATAGTGCAGTAAACGACAAAATATGCATCTCAATAAAGTTATAAAAACTTAATAATAATCAACAAATACAAATTTAAAGTATTTTAGTAAAATTAAAATGCTCACAAGTAATGTTTTTTTCGCATCAACAACAAAATGATCTTTTTTAACTTATTGAATGTTTTCTTGTTTTCATAACACTTTAATTATAATTTGGTAATGCGGTTTGAAGCCTACTCCTTTTCCACTGTATAAAAAAATAGCTACTTCCGAGAAATGAGCAGTAATTCTAAATATAAGTATAGGCAGGCGATAGAAAAAAATAAATAGAACTAAAATAAAATTTAAACAAACCTGCAGATGAGGGCTAATTATTCAATGATATTAAATTTATGAAATACATTTAAATATATATAATAATAATTATTATTATTTTTTACTCGTCTTTTTACAATGAAGAAATTTATCTAAAAGCAAAACTATATGTTTATATACTTATAGTCCAAGTTTTTAAAACCTACAGGAGACATTTTTATTTTACTTTAACAAGTAAACTTATTAAAATGTTACTTATGGGCAAAGAAAACTTATTGGGCAAATTGTCAGAAGCAGGTTATTTATATCTGACATATCGGCCAGTACTCATAAATATACATTTGCTGGCATTGAAAGTAGTCTGTAGGTATCGTTAAATTGTGATTTAGGGCTTTTGAAATAGCAAAATTTTCTCCGTTTAGTGCAATAATGGTGCACTGCACTGGAAAAGGAGGAGAGGAAGGAGAGGAGATTTTTCCGGATTTTTAATAAACCATGACTTATCCTTGTATCTAAAAGTGTATCGTAATTTTTGTTTTTTAGTAGATGTCGCAATACTTATTATTTTATGTTAAATAATTATTTAAATGGTTTGATTACAAATTTAGTAGACAAATACAGAATAATAACACGCTCTGCCCCAAATAAAGGCTATACAGTGTTACAGAAAAATTAATTGATTTTTAACAGCAACAGTAACAGTAACTACATGATAAACAGTAAACAGTATTTTTTGGGCAAGATAGCTCAAAGTTTTGCTTCAAATGATGACAAAATAGCACAATGGTAGCTTAAAACATTAGTTTGTTTAAACAATTTGAATTAATCCCCATAATTCTGTCATGGGTTAAGCTTTTTTTGTTGTCGGTTTGGTTTGAAAATGTTATGAAATTCAAAATTACATTAAAAACTTCTTTTGAATCTATGCAATGACGATCTCATGAATTCAATTCTGTCCTTCATTCTGTTTTTCTCTCCGTCTGTGTTAGATCTTAGTATTCTTTTGATAGTTATAATTTTTGCATGTTGTAAAGGCTATTAAGATTTCATTAGTCTAATTTTTTGGTAAACAAAGCAAAAGCAGGCTAAAATCAGAATTTTTGAATTGTCTTCAAACCTGTTTATTAAACTTTTTTTTTTACTTGAAATTAAACGGATAAGAAAAACTGGCCCATTTCTGATTTTTCAAAAAAAAATTCTTCTTTTTTTTAAAGTTTTCTATCAAAACTGGTTTGCTGCAGGTTTAGAGTTTTTTCAAGAAATCCAAAAGTATATTATTTTGGAGTTTGAAAACATTCATTCTACAAGTTCTTTCTTAGTTATTTACCTGTTTCTAGTTAAATACATGAAATTCTTTAACTTTTTTTTTTGTTGTTTTTTAGCAACACCTGTCTGAGTTTTCACCTCTTCATATTTAAGATGTTTTGAAAATATTAGTTGTTTTTTTCAGTTTGGACTGTATGCAATTTTTAGCTAAGACTTATTTATTTACTCCTTTAATAGTGTTAAAAATAGTTACCAAAAATAATTTATGTGAAATAGAAGCACCTAATATTCTGCTTGTTAAAATGATCTAATCTCTCGCTAAATAAATTATCAAATAAATAAATAAAAATCAATTTAATTGTCTCATGGGAGGAATCAAACCCCCAACCTCTGGTTTGGGAGCCAGTTCTCTAACCATTGAGCTACAATCACTGACAAAATGATTGATTTATATAATGTATTTGATAATTTTAGAGGTATCCACCTCTGTTGCAAAGAGTGTATAGAAATCCATCGATAACAACACTGTAATTATGGGGTAGGTGAGCAAGTAATGTTTATGAAATATAATAAATAGAATATAAATAGAATATTGGGATATTCTACTTATTACAATGATCATTTATTTCTCACTAAATAAACTATCAAATAAATAAATTCAAAATTAGAGTTTTACTTTAGTCTAGTATTTAATAACATACAATTATTAGACAGCTAATCACAATTGAATTTACTTTTCAGTCACTTTCTTCTCCTGATGATGTTAAAGACAGTTTGGAGTTTGAGATACTCATCATAATGATTACACCTACTGCTTCTCCAGGGACTATAAAAGTATTTGTTAAACTTATAGTTTTATTTTCACAGGTTAATTTTGTAAGAGGATACAAAGTTTTGGCAAATTGTAAGTTATTGATATGATTGGGTTCATTGAGCATGGTTTAATTGTGTGTGAGATTAGGTGTGATTAGATCTTGGTGAGACTTGGTATCCTCTTGTCTTTTTTCTACTAATCCTTTTTGTATTTCTCATAAAATTTTGTTAAAACTTTTCTTGAAAACGAGAACTGATTTTCTCCCGAATAAATATTTAGTGTTTTTGAATTAAACTTGGATTAAAAGATTTTAAATGTAGAAAATAGCAATGAAACGAACAATAAAACATTTTTTGTATTACATGCATTATTATGCAGCTTGCTTTTAGTTTTGCTGTATGAAAAAATTTCCAACTAAAAATTTTTTTTTTAAATATTTTTTTAAAGAAAAACACTTGGTAACAGTTTGATAATATTACCCAGACAATAGCTTTATTTCTTACTTGAATCTTTAAGTCATATTCATACACCATAATTATTAGTTTTCACAAGCTCTGATCTAATTTATATTTTTCTAGTTTTTTGTAAAATGTTCAACTCTTAAATAGTAATTTTCTTTGTTATGGAGAGTTGGACATGTCATTAACTGAATAGACGGCCTGTATTTTATGGTATATGATATTTTAAAAGCTAAAAAATACATGATTAAAAGTTATTATACTTAATAACTTTTATTTTAATTTAGGAGTTTTCAAATTTATTTCTGAATGGTGAAACTAACTTTCCTCTGTCTCAAGTTACACGCGAATTTTTGTCCAAACATTTACTGGAAGATCCTGTGACATGCTACTATCTTGCTGACATCATTACCAAACGTCATAAGAGTTTTGCCGTCTTGCAGAACTTTTTTACGAATCAAATAATTGATTATTTGTCAAAAGGGTATCATAGAGATAGAAAATTATTGGAGCAAAGTTTAAATATACTTTCAGTATTCAAAGGAAATGTTGACTTCTGTGATCAGATTTTATTAGATTCCTTAAAAAACTGTATGCTAGAAATATTAAAAGAAACAAAAGGTACAACTGTTGATAGCTTAACTATGTCACTCATAAGCAGTGGTAATGTTTCTCTTCTCCAATTTGTTGACAGTATAGAAAAAGATTTCATTATGTCTCAAGGAAATATAGATGGTATAATAGAGATGGCTGAAGCAGTTTCAAAAATGCTGAGTTTGGTTGATAAATTTAATTTCTTTAATCTTTTTATACTGTGTTATGAACGCAAGATTCACTTACTTCAATGTATTTTGGTAAGATAATTTTTTTTCAATATATTTTATAATACTTGGATTCTTCAAAATTTTAGTTTAATTTTTAAATTTACTATTCATAAATATTTTTTACCTATATATTTCAACACTAACTATTTAAATGTGAAATCCATTACTGTGTTTCACATTTTAAATAGTGTTAGGTTGGTAAATAGGATTGACTTGATTAATCTTATAAAGTTTTTAAATTTCATGTATTCAAAACTGGAGCATTATGGTGCACGTGGTATTCCAAAAAACTTGTTTTCCTCTTACACAGCCATAAACAATTGGTATCAATTAATGGTTTTAAGTGTTCAGTTAACTATGCTCAAATATTTTTTATTTGAATAGAAATCAATTTAAAATAATTATTTGTAAAAAGAATAATATAATAAATTAGCTACAACCAAAGTTTTTTGTCCTTTTACGGCTAAGTGTTTCCTAATAAAATCTGGAGTCACTCCTTTTTGGTCAGCTCTTGCAATATGAGTGACTCCCTCCGAATTAGCCTAATGTTAACTATCCTGATTTTTTTTTTTTATAATTTTTTCTAGATTATTGTGAAATTTTACATTGTATTTTTTATTTGGTTAATTTTGGAAAATATACTTATCTTATTCTAAAAAAACATTTTTACATTTTCCTAGGAAGGTTGTTTTGTGTTGATTAAACGAAAAGAATACACTAAAGCTTTATCACTCCTTTCTTCTAAAATCTTAAAGTCACTTCAGCCACTTGTCCTTCTTGTAATGTGGCCACATTGTTCAACCTTTGATGAAGCAGTAGTTCTTCTTGGTCACTTTCAAAATGAACAGGTGAGAGAAAAAAAATTTTTATTCCATGAAAGTAAAGTAAACCGTTCTATCTGAATCCACTTTCATAAATTACAAAAAATAGTTATTCTCTTATACATATATATGCATATGTGTGTGTATATA
>JAUZNK010004566.1:0-10369 GCA_035046665.1 Euphysa ruthae | reverse complement strand
AGCGTGTGTTCCAAGCTACACTGATGAGCTGTTGTACAGCGAAACACGTGTCTGTAGATTGAATAAATATATATATATATATATATTATTAGTTTAAAAGAACGCGCAGCTCCAAAGGAAAAAAAACAAGAATAGAGCTTGGCTTGATAATTTGAGCTTTGAGGGAAATGAAACAAGCACCCTGACTCCTGAAAATGAAAGCAAGGTTGATAACGTTCCTAAGGAGCCAAATCTTCCAATCTGGAAATCCCGACAAACACATTTGGTAAGAATCCCAAGCAGAGATTGTTCAACAAAATCTGGTTCGACCAATACCTCTGGCTGCATTATGATCAAACGAAGGATACATGATTTTGTTTCATTTCGGTTGCCTTAAGGAAAAACATGTCGTCGTTTAAAGACGAAAAAGATATTAATAAAATCGGGTATCGAAACTGGAAAAAAGCTCCGGAATCCGGAAGAGGCTATTCAATGCACGAATATAGTAACGCCCACAAAGAAGTCACATAATGTTTTATTACTCTTCCTGAAAAATCCGAAGATATAGGAGAGATGCTTGACAAAAACCTTAAAAACAAATTAAAAAAAAGGCACGATGTTATTAAAGATCTTGAGGTATTTAGTTTGACAGTCTTTACTACTCAAAGGAAGCTGGAGCCAAGAGGAGAAATGCGAAACCAACTTCATTTTTTATCAATTCCTAGTTCTCTGTAGATAGCATGAAAAAGGACTAGTTTCATGGCTGGAAAAGAAAGCAAACCGTTTTAATTCACCCACATTATAAAATGAAATACTTGAAATCATGGCATTGCAAGTTTTACGGAACATTTTTAAAGATATGCAGTCAGCAGTTTTCTTCACCATTCTTGCAGAAGAACCAATTGATGTTTCTAATACCGAATAGCTAGTTGTTTGAATTAGGTGGGTTGATAATATTTTGCGGGTACACGAGGAATTTATTGGTTTGCACCCTTTACCAAATAAAACATCTGAGCAGATTTTTTTCGTTATCAAATATATTCTTTTTAAAATGATTTTAAATCTCCAAAATCCTTTTGGCCAGTATTACGACGGAGTTGAACCTATGGCTGGTCCCAAAACTGGCATAGTAATATCTGTAATATAGACATTTGATTTTATATTTTGTTGCTGTTTTAACATTGTGCTATTTCTGCCTCAGAAAGACACGATTTGGCTTCTCAGGCTGTTACTGTTTTGTCAAAATCTCGGATCAATGAAATGTAAAAAATTTTTTAGAGCATGTCTTGAAATGGCAATCCCAGCTTCGTGTGTTTGATGCTAAACGAAAAAGGAAAGTATCTGACTATTTTTAAAGTACACCAAATCCACAGGAAACATGCTATTTTCTTGATTCATCTAAAACACATTACTGCCATTGTATTTTGAAGCTTTTGATCTTGTTTTCGTTGTATTAAACAGAGCATTAAGCTTGATCAACCAGATTTCAAAATTTATGACATTCTGTAGGGATCTCTTTACGATCAAAGGGGAAAGCTGGGAAAATAATCTACGCTCAATTTGCAAGTTCTACGCTCAGGAAATTAAAGAAAATCTCGTTACGACAGAATTAGCTTTACTGTATCACAAAATCACTAGGTTTTGATACAAAGTTTTTTACTATCGCATTCTAATATATCGACATTCTAAAATGGTTTTATTCTCCAAGGCTTTTAAAGATTACCAAGCTGCTACTCGGCATGCATGCTAAAAATTTGATAACCGAAAGATTGAACGGATTAGTTTGGGTGCACAAACCGGTATACTAGTGTCAAAAGTGAATGCATAGATAACAGAAGATTTAATAACAAGGGAAGAAAGTTATGATTTTGCTGCGTATATTACATTTTTGAATATAGAAGAAAACATAAAACTATCTAATTAAGATTTACTCAATTATACATTCTTGTTTTATTTTTCTTCTCTTGCGAATGCACTTTTTCTAAAATTATAATAATTAAATGTATAGAATTTTAACAAATTGCAGTAGTTGAATTAGTCAAAAAAATCGAATCGAATCCTAACCCAAATTGATTGGTTCTATTAGTTTTCGGTTACAAGTAAAATGGAACTATAAAATTGCTGGATTATTTCAAATACTTTTCGATGAGTGTTTTTATGTTCCATAATCGAACATAAAAGCAGTAACTGTAATCGTATACTCAAAATAGTCGAATGTTAATCAAAGTATCACAAACTTTCGTCCTTAGAGATCGATTGGAAGGTTCGATTACGTTCGATTAAATTCAAGTTCAATTAGTTCGGAGACTACCTAACTTTACTAATCATTCAAAAAATAATTTCACTAATTTAGTATAAAACTAATCTTTGGTCTAAGAAACAATAAACTGATAATAAGGTCTTAGTTTACTTGAATAAAAGTTTTAGTCATTTAAGCTTTTTAGGCTATAAAAATCTGTCGAACATAAATAATAATTCCTTAAAAAAACACGAAAAGTTCTAAATATATGACAGTTAATAGAGAATAAAAACTAGCCTTACGTTGACGAAACCGTGTGCTTTAATGAAGTAAAACTATTGCTAGAACATTCAATAGTTTCTTTTTTTTTTGTGGTACATTATTGAAATCAAAAGTCTCACTTTATATATATATATACTTACATTTCTCTAACTTTTCCTCCAAACCTGCACCTGCTGGTTGAACAAAGCTGCCATTGTTTTTTTTAGTTATTTAAAAATATATGAGAATTACCGATGGAATAACTTTCAATACTCTTTATCACACTTCATTGATAATCAATCCTTTGTTTTGATTATCTGAAAAACTATTCATATCTATAAATTTGTGAAACTTGAAATATTTTTTGTGCCTTTTTTACATATTTTGTCTTGCCTCCCCATTTCTTTATTAATAATACTTGAACAGTATGTGTCATATTCAGAGTTAATTTGGGAACACCTGTTTGCTTGAGTTTGGCTCATA
Organism: Euphysa ruthae; assembly: GCA_035046665.1. Taxonomy (NCBI): domain Eukaryota; kingdom Metazoa; phylum Cnidaria; class Hydrozoa; order Anthoathecata; family Corymorphidae; genus Euphysa; species Euphysa ruthae. The sequence goes on along the minus strand of JAUZNK010004566.1, from coordinate 7,407 downwards.
ACAGTTAAAATCATTGCTTTACCCTTTGGCAAATTCCGTTATAATTAGCTTCAGATAAAAAGTTTAGTAAACGATCTCGCTGGGTCACACCGAGATAATCCTCCTCTTGGCTTGGAATCCCAACAAGCTTAAACCGTCAATCGTTACCTCTGCGTCAGCTCCACAAAACCAATAGAAGATTGAGACCCGACTGCACTAGGTCATCGGCTCGACAATTTTGCTGAGGTGATAATAATACATTAATGGCTTAAAGTATCTACCAAGACTCTCAGGATCATATTCAAACATCTATCATTGCTACCTGTGAAGTGGTGTGTTGTGTTGATTTCTCTTGGGCCATAAGGAAGGCCCGCAAAATATGCTTGAGGAATTGGTCAGACCAAATATTCGTATGTTCGACAAGGATTATCGGACCATGTGTAAGGTATGTGATTAGCCATGGTCTAGTTGCCATAATGGGTATATCTCATTACTACACGATGAAAAGGCATATATGTGGTGCCAGTCCGACTCAGCTACTATACCAGGAAGTTGGAAAAAAGTTAAGGCATAAAAAGGAACGAACGTCCAAGTGCCTCTAAAAATAAATGAGATAGGGCTCCCACTTGAGTGGAAGTATGCAGGTTGAGGAATCGTGTATCGAGTCCCATACAGCCACCAAAGTATCTGTATGACGTAGATCATAACCTCAACGGTTGGGTCTCCAATGCTGTTTACATAGCAGTATTGCGTGTGAGGTTGATGGACCAAATTTTGAGAGTCTATAGATAGATAAATAGACATCTTTAACTAAATTTCGTGCAAGTGCTTGTCATAATTACATAACTAATTAATTAATTAATTCAATACAACTAAGAATAATAATATATATATTAAAACCAAATATGTATAATAAAGAAAACGACCAAACACAATAAGAAAGGAATTATAAAACAAACCACAATCAAAAAAATGATACATCCTGCATATTATACAGATGCAACCTTTTCTGTACCGAGATTTTAATCCCAATTTTAGTTCCTGAATCGAATTTAATCTCATTCCCTTTGGGGTTATGAATTCCGAAAACTGATAACGGCGTAAAGTTTTGAATCTGTGCCTTTAGATGGAGATGATATTTTTGGTAGGATAACTAGTTTCTGTGCACAAAGATTTACAGAGAGAGATTTTAAACAAAGAGATAAACACTGGGTTTAGTTCAGTTAGAAACTTTTATATCTCACACGTTAGCAAACGGAGGTTATTTATATGAACAGTGGTGCTAATATCCATTTCAAGAAGGACTTCTCTATATATTAAATTTTTAGGGTTCTATTATTTTATAAATTATATTTATTAATTTTTCTTCTCCTATATTTATAAATAATCAGTCAAAATTATTGAAATTTCCTTAGTACATGAGCTGAAACTTTTCTCGGTTTGCCAACATGGAATTTTTTGAAAACCGATCTATAATTCGGCTACAATTTTTTTCAGCCGTGTAAAGACATTTTGGAGATCTTTTTTGCAAGCATACAGCGTGTTATTGTCAGCAAAGTTACACAGTTCAGTTTGACATGTCTAGAAAAATTTAGCTTACAATCTAAAATGACACCAAGAAGTGTCACTACGTCTTTAAAGTCAATTTTCTCATTAAATAAAATAACATTTCAAGGAGAAATGTTTGCTTCAAAAAACGAAATTTGAAACTTTGCAGGATTTGCTACCATTGAATTAGATTTAAACTACTTTTGTGCCCTAAGCGAATCCTTGTGGAGACGCGACAGAATTTTGTCAAAAAAAACGTCACAAGCATGAAAGATATTATTATAAATGTCACAATCCAAAACAAAAAACAAACATATCATTAAGAAAAATGTTAAAGAAAAGAGGCCCAAAAATAGAACCTTCACGTACTCCTTAGATGGTATGCATTGGCTGAAAGTGAAGCTCAGTTTTACCCTTTTTTCCCAGTGCGTAGTAGCTTTTTACGAATTTCAAACATTTGTGTGACAGACAGTATGCTTCAAGTTTAGCTAGAAATAAGTGTTGAGGGATACATACTTTAAACAGATCCATTAGAATCGTGCCAGCTACCCTGTTAGTATCAAGCAAATGACGTCACTTCTCAATTAATCGAAACAAAGTATGCTGAGTTGAATACCGCTTGAGAAAACCATGTAATGAAAGCAAAAATTTATCACTGAAAAAATAATAACTTGCGTAAAAAGTACTTCTGTTGTGAAAATATTAATAAAAAGATAATTTCCTTTGTTTTTAGGGTCTCGTCTTTTTTGTGAGCAGAAACTATGTTTGCCCATTTTAATTCATCTGGAAGAGAGCACCTATTTATCGAAGTATTAATTCAATAAACTATATTGAGACTAGGCCAAAGACTTAAGAGCTCGTTGTGGAATATAATCACTACTTTTTTTAAGTTCAAGATGTTATCATAAACTTCGTTTGGCTCTACATGTTTTCAAAAATGCATGTTAAAGGAACCTTTTCTTTGATTACAATAATGCCGGGATCTAAGTCAAAGTCTGAAATTGGATGATGTAAAGGCAACTTTGAGACAGGATCAAAAATAAACGCCAATCATAGGTGAATATTTGAAGAATAGGTGATATTAAAAAAATAATTATTGCATGTTTACAAGAGATTGGTTGTCTGAAATAAGACTTTTGTTTTCAAAAAAAGGACTATTTCTTCAGTGTTTAAAGGTTTGCTAGATAAAAAAGGTTTGCAGTTTGTCCAGAATGACTTAGCACCCTCTTTAATAGAAATGCTACTAAAGAAAGTTTTCTTCTCTTTTCGAGAAAGGTTAACAACAAAGTTCTTTTGTGCTTTATAGAGGTATGAATGTCTGCTAATTATTTTTGCAATGCTTTTTTTAAACGTACTCTTTTCATGAGCTCCTTCTGAATGATGTGGTGACAGGTTTGTTACATCGCCGGCGAAGAGAATTTTAAAGTGAGGAGCTGATTTTCCAATGATAAAGATCATCCACGAGCGTAACGAGTAGCCAATGCGGTTGAAGCTTAGGGCAAAGCACCTGAAAGTTTTGGCTATTTGACCAATCTAACAACCCTAGAGCGCCTATTTTTGACACAGATGTCGGTATTATTAGCAGGCAGATTAATGTGGCAATGGTCACAAAATAAAGAAATAAACACAATGAAGTTTCTACACAAAACTATAAGTGAATAGTTTACATGTAATTTCATTTATTTACATGTTTTTTTTAGTAAAACTTCCAAACGCATTCATGCGAATTAATTAAATCAAAATAATGTAATTCCTCAACATAATCTTCATTATGCAGTGGTTTTAGCAGTAAGGAATATAAATTTCCGAGCTCTAATAACCTCCCTCTTAGTGATAAAACGAACGTGTCAAGTACTTTATAATAAATATGATCTACTAAAAATTTAGTGGTCTACTAAATGAAAACTTGAATAGTTTCATGCATTGCGTTTACGTTGCAAAAGTGTTTCGCCAATAAATATGTGGTTTTTAGCTTTCTTGGAAACTACATCTTGAAACAAATTAAAGTTGTTTTCGGTTCTCATTCCCTGAAATAAATCAATGGTAAATTTTTCTAAGCTCTTACTGCTGGTTGCTGACATATTTGTAGCCTGCAGTGTTTTTGCTAACCTCTTACTGCTGGTTGCTGACATATTTGTGGCCTGTAGTGTTTTTGCTAACATCTTACTGCTGGTTGCTGACATATTTGTAGCCTGTAGTGTTTTTGATAACCTCTTATTGCTGGTTGCTGATATATTTGTAGCCTCTAGTGTTTTTGCTAACCTCTTGCTGCTGGCTGCTGACATATTTGTAGTCTGTAGTGTTTTTGATAGATTTTCAATGTGTGAATAAGATGGGCCTAGATGTAAGCCAAGGAATAACGAAAATTTATTCAGTTGGATTTTACAGACAATATTTCTGGCCTTTACATTGGTAGTTAACTTACCATATTTGAGGCAATCATCCCAAAGTTAGGTTAGGTAATTGAAATTATCCAGGAATCTTTGAATTTCTGTAGCTCTTACCGCCCATCTAACGATCTAATGATCTACTGACAACTTTGTTATGCCTTGTACCTGCGCCTCTTCTTCATCATTATCTATCCTTATTTATTAAATGAATCAAGCATTTGTTCTTGTTTTGCGGAAAACTTGATCAATATGGCTATTTCGCCTGCTACGTCTATGGAATCAGAAAAAACTTTGCACGTTGTTGTAACATCTTTCACTTGTAAGTTCAATGAGTGTCAATGACATCATGTGTAGTGAGCCTTCGGATATTCTACATATATTACATGTTGCTGGGTCCATCATAGCACTGTCCACAAAATCGCTGTAAAGGTATTTGAAAACGTATAAGAATATCTTTAATCACAATTACTAACGTGTCACTTTTTATGCTAGGGACTTGATAAAAGCTAATAAAACCTTCGTGTGAATTATAGAAGTCATCTACCAACCGCAAACAAAAGGATAATTTTTCCTTGTTGGATATATCTGTGCACTCATTTCATATGATACAATAAAAGGTACTATTAATTATTGTTGACAAATCAGCTATTATCTAATTATTTTGAGTAGCTCGTTTTAAATATCATGGCTTATGTACATAATAGTTTTCTTTGCTCACCATTCTTTTAACAATGGAAAATCATTTGATCGCGGTTTAAGAAGTTGCATGAAACTACAATCTTTATCATTAGCATCATCACGTAAGGCCAAACCTTGCCGTCCCAAGAATATCAATGTTTCATTCACTTCCATTAAACAGGCTCGGTTCTGTTCTATTGTACTAGCATAATTAGCATTTTTCATTGCACGAACTTCTCCACATTGTGGAACAGCAATTTCGTAAGTCATAGCTCTACATGACTTTTGATGTTCATTGAAGATCACTTTCGCCTTTTTCAAGTTTCTAAACCCTTTAATAGTAAATGTAGCTTCAACTTAATTATTACCTAATTTTTAAAAGATGGCGTTTGCATATAAAACAAGAAACGCAATCAGTATTTGTATCACAATCGAGCCATTTAAATGTTTGAAACCATATTGACCTGTCTAACGTTTTGAAAGTGTATCAGCTTTCACACATATAATTTCATAGTTTGGAATAATATATACTTACAATAGTTTCTCTTAATGTCTACAAATCTTTGCTATGTATGCAAAAAATATATAAATTATAGACATCATAATCTACATAATGTAAGAATTGCAAAAACTGGGTTCATAAAAAATGCAACAAACTTAATGATATTGATTGTTTTCTATTAAAGTCAAATTCTTTTTGGTTTTGTACCATATGTATAGATAAACTATACCCAGTCAGTAAAATTATTGACCAAGAACTTAAATTATTAAATAATAACGTTAAACTTTTTCATCTAAATGAGCTTTCACCTGATCTAAACATTCGACCATCTATTGGTGAAACAATGCCATTATCAATTGAAGGTATTAGTTTTGGACACATTCCAACCGAGGCATCATGCGATGGATCACTTTTGTATATCTCTAACAATTTGAACTATAAACCCAGAGATGATCTTCGTCTATACAAATCTCTCCATCTTGAATCTGGTTTTGTGAAAATATTATTCCCTAAAAATCTAACTTAGTAGTTGGGTGTATATATAAACATCATTGTATGTGAATACGTGACTTCAATAATTTATTTTCTCCAATTTTACACAAAATATCTACAGAAAAGAAAAATGACTACATTCTTAGGAGATTTTAACATTGGTTTGATTGAAACTAGCAGTAACGTTGATACACATGAGTTCTTTAACTTTGTTTCATCACATAATCTTCTTCCTTATATAACTCTTCCGACACCAGTGAATGATAGATCTCATACACTTATTGACAATATTTTTTCTAACTATACTGATTCAAATATTATATCAGGAAATTTGACAGCTGCTATTTCGGATCATCTCCCTCAATTTTAGATTTGCCCTGATTTTAATAGAAACTTTATTCCTCAAAAACATAATTTATTGAGAAGAAACCTTTAAAATATTGACAAAACCTTCTTACTAGCTGATTTTAAAAATACTAATTGGAATAACATTGTTAATACAAATAGCTTAAACACTAATGAGTGCTATAACAAGTTTTTTGTAAAAATAAATTTGATATTAGATAAACATGCTCCTCTCAAACGACTAAGTAACAGAAATTTCAAACGTAGTTTTAAACCATGCATAACTTTAGGTCTTTTAAAATCTTTGAAACAAAGGAATGAGTTAAATAATCGATATGTAAGAGCTAAAAATGTAGAAAGTAAGTTGTTGATATTCAGAAAATTTAAGCAATATAGAAACATGCTTGACAAACTGATTAAAAAGAGTAAACAGAAATATTTGAATAAATATTTCTTTGATAATGTTAAAAAACATTCGCATAACATGGAAAGGAATTAATAACATTATTGCAATATGGAAAAAAATATTTCCATAACAGATCTTTCTCAAATTGCTAATATATTTAATTCTTACTTTTCATCTATTGCAAAATCTATGCAATCTAAAATTCATTCTTCTCATATTAATTTCTCAAAATACCTCAAGAATCCAAATTTAAGTAGTATGTTTCTTTCCCCAACTGATAGCACTGAGGTCTTTAATCTCATCTTGAACTTAAAAAATGGCAAAGCCTCTGGCCCAAATAGTATACCAACAGTCATTCTTAAACATCTCAACAGTGAAATCTCTATTATTTTATGCCGTCTATTTAACTTCATTTTATACTGGAGTTTTTCTAAATATGCTTAAAATATCCTCAGTTACTTCCTTATTTAAAAAGGGCTCTAAACTAATATGTGAAAACTACAGACTTATCTCACTGCTTTCAAATATCAGTAAGTTACTTGAAAAATTAATGTATGAAAGATAATATAGATTTTTGAATGTTTTTAAATGCCTTTCTAAGTTTCAATTTGGATTTCGATCTAAACATTCTACTTCTCATGCATTAATAAGCATTACTGAGAAAATACGCGAAGCATTAAATATAGGCAATTTTGCATGTGGAATATTTATCGATCTTCATAAGGCGTTTGACACCGTTGATCATGATATTCTTATCCCTAAACTTGAACACTATATTATAGATTCTCTTCGTATTTAAAAAAACCGTAAATAGTTCGTAACAATAAATGGTTTTTAATCTTCTATCCAAACTATTAAATTCGGAGTCCCCAAGGGTCTGTACATGGTCCTTTATTTTTTATTTATTTTTTAACTGATATTAATGATTTTAATCAAAAAGTTAAACATTCTGTAGTACATCTCTTTGCTGATGACACAAACTTTTGTATGTAAGCAAGTCAATAAATGTTATACGTAAATCAGATCTCAGAGGTATTACTAACTGGTTAAATGCTAACAGAATTTCC
>JAUZNK010004564.1:0-10369 GCA_035046665.1 Euphysa ruthae | reverse complement strand
GGCTCAATGGTCTAGTGGTATGATTCTCGCTTTGGGTGCGAGAGGCCCCGGGTTCAAATCCCGGTTGAGCCCATGTTACCATTTTAAGGCAATTAATGAATGTTGTTTTTTGTAACAAATAAATCAAGCAACAATTGCTAGACGCATGTTTCATTTGTATTCGGTCATCTCCATTCATTTTAAAAACCTTTGAAATATCATGTTCACCTTATAATATTTCAAAGGTGAAGAGGGCTTTTTAGCTGTTTTTTAACAGTTTTTAACTGTTCTTAAAAACGAAGTATTATCTCTCTTCTGAGAAAAAAAAATGCAAAAGTTGAATGAAAAGTGTTAATAATAAAGAACTGAAACTTCTTCTTCAGAGGTAACTCAATATAATTAATAAAAAATACTCTTGGAAAACTGGAAGAACCTGTAACCTAAAGAAAGCAGATCTACGTATTAGAAGAAAACTAGATAAATTGTTTGAAATTGTTAAATCGTTTTTTTTTTTTTTATTAATATTTTTATCTCACACAATGAACTTAAAACTTTGTGCTATTATCATTTTTTTGGAATCTCTGGAAATGCATCGATAATTGCATTGATTTCTTTTACTGTTTTAAATCACACTAAAATATCAATGTATTTTAAGTCCTAGTTTTTATTTGGGGACATTTAATTTGTTCTTTTTATGAATCTGTTCTAATAAATAAAATATTTATTATATGCACGCTAATTTACTGCAAGATTTTCTTGGAATTGGCTGCATATTTACTAAAGTACTAGGAAATGTCATAAAATGCTTTGAAATTCAACATGAATATTTCCTGGAAAATTTTTAAACGCTTAGATTTGCCAGATTCTCTACTAAATTCTTGGGCTATCACTTATTGGATTACTCACACATTGTAGGGATGGGTAATACAGAGTGTGATAGGATAACACTCATATTATGGACCCACAGTTAGAGGAAAATCCGAAGGACCACCTATAGCACACCTTAAAAATGATTGAAATAGCCTGCATGCCAGAAAATTTTCAAAATTTGTCAGAATTTTTAAGTATGAAGTTCGCAAAACAGTCAATACACTAAAATTATCAGAAATAAAATATATTAGAAAATTTCGAAAAAAATTTTTTGAGAAAAACCAAAAAATGTAATATTTGAACTGAATCAAATTATTTTTTATGCCTCGGTCCTGAAAACGATAAAAAAAAAACATAACGAGAGATTCTAGAGAAAAATTTGACAGATGTGTGGATTTATAGGAGTTAAATTGGGTCTATCATAGAAGCAAAAAAGATTCTGACCTGCATGATGAACAAAAAAACAAATTGATTAAACCACAATGATGAATATATAAGATCCTTTTATCAGTGTAAATGCCAAGAATTAAAACAAATTTAATGCATTTATAACTTACGGAATAGTATTTACTTATTCTTTCTCTTGTGAAAATCTTGAGTGAGTTAATTATACGATTCAAGCTGTAGGGGTCTTTACAAGAAGAGCATTGGAAGCTATCACTCTATAAATTATAAAATTAAAACATCAAATATCGAAATTATGCTAGGGACCAGAATATAAAATTTGAACATCTGGGAAAAAAATCTGCACCTAATCCAGGAGGCTGCCTGAGCAGGATTCTAACAATCAAAATTGAACGGAACATTATAGCAACAAATTTAATGCGACATTGGATTGTTACCATTTGTAGACACTCAAACTGAAGTGCAAATAATATATTTAATACATACATTTAATAATATATTTAGATAAAATTATGTGATTAAACCATTGACCCTTAAAATAAAAGAGAAGATTGGTTGAGCATAATTTAAAAGTATTGACCAGTACTTTACCTCTGTTTCAAAATAGAATTACATGTGTGACATAAATTTGATAGATTTTAGGTCTATATTAGAAATCCTTTGCAGGTGCAATCCATAATTTTTTGTAAACAATTCAACTTACAACAAAGCCAATTTTCAAATAAAACAGAAAACTAGAAGTTAAAGATTATGAACAATTATTAGAAATATGAAATTATGAATATTCCAAAGAATATGAAATTATGAAACAATTATGCCAATCGTATATTAAAGGCAAAATGTTGCCCCTCAAATTGTGATGCCATTCAATGGAACTAATTTAAAAACTGCTGAGGTTTATTTTTGACAAAATGTAAAGAACTTTTGAAATTCTTTTTAGGTACCACAAAATTATATAATGCTATATTTACTTTTTTAATTTCATGACTACTTGAAAAAAATTAAATATTTCTAAATTACTCTATTTTATCAGCCCAATGCACAAGTAATACATAAACTACTTTTCTCAAAAGTCGTTTTCCAAGAGCTCTATTCTTATACTTATTTATAACTTGCCGGATTTTACTGTGGAACTAATATGAGGACTAAGTTCTATAATCCTGTTCAACCATTTTTTTCATTTGCCGATCATCTTTTATATCGTCTGCAAATATATGGATTGGGTAAACTATGTAATAAAAACAAGAGGAAAAAATCCAAAAGCATAGTGGTATTGCGAATGTGACCCATTATGGCTACTTGAGTAGATGATATCGTAATTTCACAAATAACATTACTGGTTTCATGAAGCAGTTGTTTACATAAAAATTAAAAATCCAAAAAAAAAAAAAGAAAAAAAAACGATAGTAAATTCAAATGACCCTGAAGCGGTGGTTTAAAAGTATTGACTTACGAGCTAATAGTCATTTAATATAAAAGACTCAATGACTAAGTATGCATACCTCGTTATTAAAATTATTAAGTATACATACTTCGTTATCAAAATGATTAAATATGCATACCTCGATATCAAAATGATTAAGTATGCATACCTTGTTATCAAAATGATTAGATATGAGCACCTCATTATCGAAAATGATTAAGTATGGGTACCTCGTTATCAAAAATGATCAAATATGCATACCTCATTATCAAAACGATGAAGTATGCATACCTTTTTATCAAAAATCATTAATTATACGTACCTCGTTATCAAAAGATCCCTTAAATTCAACATCTTGACGATACAGAGAACAAGACTCTTTATTGCAACGTATATGAAACTTGTCAATGTTCTAAAAGAAATGACATTTATTTAAACAATTATAAATAACAATAAAAAGATTATATATGAATAACAAAACTCCACAGTGGAACAAACATATGGCCAACACAGCATTTTGAATTGGGTCTTGACATGTTAAAAAACAATGCTCTAACCACAGAGCGATATACCAACGACCAAAATTTTTTTAATATTCTTGAGATTTCAGTCACATTCAAAACTATGACGGTCTAATTGATCTTACACATAAAAGTTACAAAAATATAACCTCTATAAAGTTAAAAGAAATCAAATTATTTATTGTCATTAAAATTCAAAATAGGGAAAAATCTTTAAGAAAAATTACCACAAAGCTTAATAATTTACAGCGAAAACAAACCCTTTACAACTTACCTTGAATTTTTCTTCGTCATTAATCAATCCAGTCAGAGTGTCTTGATCGTTGCTGTTTTCATGTATTTTTTTCGTATAAGAAGATGGATCGAGTCCTACATAAAATGAATCAATTGAAATTTTTTTCCAATTTCAAATATTATATTTCTATAATGAAGAAATAAATCTTTTTTTATAAAGTGTGGTTCTGAAAATTATGAAAAATTCCAAAACATTTATTAGAAAAATGACGCTAATAGATTTATTATACTTCAGTGCTATATTTAATAAATTACAACTTTTAAAAATAATTGTTGCACAAGGATAAATAACATTCAGAATAAATATATTACTCAAAACTCACAATAAATGCATTGTAAAGTAATTAGAAGAATTAGTTTTAGCACTTTAAAAAAAAAGTCTGGAGGTATTATGTTTCCAAATAAAAAATTTAGTGTTTTTTAATGTTTTTTTTTTTTTTTTTTAGCTTCTGAAAGTATCAATTCTTATCTATCAATAATTTTAAACAGAGAGATTTATACTGAAAAAGGAAGAGACTGTTAAGGGGGTTAAGTTTTTATTGACAAACACTTGCAGGAATAAGTCCTTCACAAATGATGGCATAGCTTGCAGCTTAAGATATGTTGTGCTGCTTTATACAAGATTAATTCAATTCTTTTACAAATTGTCATAAGTTACATCACAGTAATCATATGTGAAGTTATTATTGAGAAAATGACAGACATGAATGTTGGGATTGCTATGATCAAATTTTGGCACATCTTGCACAGAAAAAAGAATTTTAGACAAGACACATAAGTCAGACGAAATGACCCTCTGACTTCACGCCAAGTCAAATGAAGTGACCTTCTAACTCAATGCAAAGTCAGATGAAGTGACCCTCCAACACCACACAAAGTCAGATGAAGTGACCTTCTAACTTCACACAAAGTGAGATAAAGTGATCCTCTAACCTAACTCTAGGCAAAGTCAAATGAAGTGACCCTCTAACTCCACACAAAGTCAGATAGAGTGACCCTCTAACTCCACGCAAAGTCAGATGGAGTGGCCCTCTAACGCAAAATTTGATAAGATTCGATTTTTGAGAAACTTAGAAAAAGTTAATCGTTTAGAGAGGTACACAACTCTTGATCACTGCCAGGAGAGAGGGACACAATTCTTTTTCAGAAATACACCTTTGTCACTGACCCTCTCTCTGATCCGTTAATTCCTTGAAGGAAAAAAAATCACTTTCTTATGAGTTACATATCTCTATTACAACTACCTAAATGATTTGGAAATTTCAACTGTCAAGATTTTTCCAATTCGACTAAATTTTAAAATCAGTTTTCTGAGAAAGGACCAAAAAACAATAGTAAATTCAAATGACCCTGAAGCGGTGGTTTAAAAGTATTGACTTATGAGGTAATTAACCATTTAATAACACAAAAGTCTCCGTGGCTTAAATTTTTATTTGATTTTTGAATAGACGCGTAAACTTAGGAAACATTGGAGAAAGGTGATCATTAGCAAATAATCTAAATCTTGAATTAAGGTCTCTTTTATTAATGAGAAAACCAAACTTATTTTGAGACTCTCGAGCTTTAATGTTAAAGTCAATCAGGATATTCTGAAAAAATAGATTCTAAGGAGTTTAGGAAAAAACTTACCCAAACATTCAGCAATAAACGCAGCATCAGTACCTTCAATTGGGTCACACAAACGAGCTACAACAGGATGAACCTGACTTGATAAATAATAATGCTTATCTAATTTACCGTTAAGAAAAATTGGTTGAAATTGACAAATCAAATTCATCACAATGAACTTATAAGTTATAGAAAGACGTTAAACCAAGCAGAACTACATATGTGAGTTTTTAAAGGCAATAATCTCTTGAGCCGAAACTGTCTAACCATGAGTTACTGTAGCCAAGCACTTTAAAACAAATTTAAAATTTCATAAAAGAAAACTGAGCTTTGGTTTAAGGATTGATGATTACAAAACATACGCTTTTTTCCTGAAATATAAACTAGTTCAATGTCAAAAACCTCTTTGGAAAGAAGCTATGAAAGTTTTTGAGAATTATTCCTACCTGGAAAAACCATTTTTCAACTGTGCCACTTCCAGTAATGATTCAACAGCAATTTTTTTACGCAAATATTGTAATTCTAGTGATAAAAGTTTTTAAAAAGTTCCTTACTTTTTTGCATCATTATTTGACCAAAAACATTGGAACTTTAACAAATTTGTATGCGCACCCACTCCCACGCCCTGCATCCTCTAAAACTATTCTCCCATTTCTTGATAAGACCAAACATAGAATTTTAAAATAAAAAACATAAAAATTCGATTAGCACTTTATTATGAGTTTACATATCTCTATTATAACTCTCTAAATGATTTGGAAATTTAAACTGCGAAGATTTTTCCCATTTGACTAAATTTTATTTTAATGTGAGGAATATATTTCAAATATACACAAATAAACCATAACAAAATAATATAACCAATTTTAATAATAAACCAATGATTAAAAAATGTTTCCTGCCAAAAAAGTAACATAAAATAGCAATTCCTAGTTTTGAAATCTATTCTTGTTTGAGTTTTTTAATAATGAATTTATTTTTACTAGAAAATTCTTTTAAGAAAAAAGTTTCATATTATTTTTTCATGAAAAAAATTACAAAAGCACCCAGATATTTATTTTTTTTTTAAACTGGTGCAAAAATTGGCCGATTAGGAATACTTTACCAGCCCCTTTTCAATAGTGGTGAATACAGCTGTGCTTAATAAAATTCAGAATGAATGCATTTTGTTAACTATTTCAACAATTTTGGAAAGAATGTAATTAAAACTCTTTCATTAGAATCCCTACAACAAGACATGGTAGGCTCAGCTCATGTCTTTAAAAAAAAAAATCAGCTTGATAAAAATGTAAAACTATATAAAATAAAAAATAAAAAACTTTAATTATAAGATCACAATATTAACTTAAATACTTTACCAGTTTAATTGAGATATTAACTACTGTTGAAGTAGTGGTTACTAATATAAAAATTATAAAAACAACCATTCTCTGTAATGTTATATTGGAAAAGATACCAATCTTCAATGTCTTGCTTTTGAGAAATTCATCTGGATGGTAAGCACGTTGAGTAATAGGCATTTTGGTATTATCCTGGAAAAAAAGTAAGTTTACCCAGAAAAAAGTCTTGAGTACTTGAATTGTTGCTTTTAAAAAATTTATGCTAATTTTAACTTATTAAAACTGCATGTGATAAAAGTGATTTTTAATGCAGCGACTTTAATTAAAAATTGCTGGAATGAAAGCGCAGACTAACTCTAATGTCGGCATTAGTAAACATAAAGTACTTAATCATACACGTTCATTATCTTCTGCTTCTGCACTTCAAGGTTAATCAGTGGTTATTGCAAAAGTTAACATGTTAACTGTGAGTCTAAACATGTTAGCTAGCATCTGTAGCAGATAGACATAACCATTCTATGAAGTGTTTAAGCACAGTTTTTTTAGCTCAATGCACTTCCTACTGCCAACCTACTTAGGGTAATAAAAGAAGTAACCCTTTTGCTCAAGGCTAATTACCATTCCTTAGACAATCAAACTATTCGGGCAAGACATAAAACTGGTATTTGCTATGCCCCTTGTTCAAACTTACATCACATATTATATAGCTAATAGTATCACCAACAGCAACTCGTCGCCCCTGAGCTATTAACCTTTGAGCTACGGTTACATGAGGTAGGGACTTTTTATCAGGATATTCATCAGGACTTTTTGTGAGGCTCTAAATAAAAAGATGAATCTAATTAGAAATAAATAAACTATATAAAATGATAATATATAAAACATGACCATAAATATCACGAAGAGATTTTTCGTGTGAAATATTAAAATATTTATTTATATATTTAATTATTTTTCTTGGTTTTAACTTGAAAAAGGGTGTTTTCCTTAGGAAAGGTATTTTACATAAGTATTTTATCAAAGTTAAAAAATAAATTTTATTAAAAGTTTTGCCATTTTGAAAACTAATCCATTTAAAGGAAACTAAATACTTGACTAAAAAACAGTAATATTTTTTTTATTATTACTTTTATCAACTTTCCAGAGAATTTTTTAGAAATCTTAAAATAAAATACAATCTATATATATATATATATATATATATATATATATATATATCCTTTCAATGAACAAGCATTTGCAGCATAATGTCTCGATAATTGTGATTAAACCTTTTTTAAGATTTAGCATTATAGTTGTAAAGCCTAATTCAACATCATCACACTGAAAAAGAGTACCATAACTTCTGACTGATGCTAAGTTTTAGGTACTAATAAAACACTTTCGTTTATTGTTAATTTGTCCACAGTTTTAAACATTTTTGATCCAGTTTGTCAGCTAGCAACACTATGTCACCTAAGTATTTTATAATAGATCTTTTTTGTCAAATATAGAATAATTAAAATACATCTTAAATTAATATCAATTTTCACGTAAAGTTTCGCCTAAATATAGGAAAAATTTAATCCAAATTTATGCTATTAAGCAATAATTTGAGACTTTTTGTCTATTTATTACGTTGAAGATTTTTCTATTAGGCTATCCCTGTCCACTATGTCATTAACATGGTTAAAGCATGGTTAAGTAATATTTGCTGGGTCAATAATCTTTAGATTGTAAACACAACAAGTTAGTTAGTAACCATTATTCATTATTCTTGAAAATATACATAAATTTTGAAGAGTATAAAATTTTTTTATAGCCAAGGATTACGTACACAGGTCTTAAGGTTATAAAAATCCAATATGGCTTAAACATAATAGAAAGTTATTGGCTAAGCAATGAGTGATAAGGATCAGAGTTAGTTTAACACCCATGATCCCATTATGCAAAAATATGCAAGTTATAATTATAATTAAATGAGATTAATCAAATTACACAAAAAAAAAAAAAAAAAATAAAAAGAGATAATATCAACCAGGATGAAAAGGATGGCTACAATTCAATCTTATATAGCAGCATCAAAGACAATGAGGAAAGTAAGCATGATCACAATCATTTTTTTCCCTCTTTTTCAAAATAATATTAGATGGTACGATAATGAGCGAATGAGATTATATTATCTTGAATAATAACAAAATTTATTTAAAATTTTCACCCAACTATGCATGCCTCTTTGATAGGGCAGTAAAAGCATGAGAGCGGAAAGGAGGAAAGATAAAATATTCCCTGCACCCTAAAATTCCAATTAAAGAACACATTAAAGAAAATATGAAACACTAATCATAAAAAAATAGTTGACTCTTTGGAAAGAAAATAAATTATGCTAATTAACTAATTATGCTAATTAATAATTTAGCATCATATCAATGTTATCAAAAAAATGAATAACCTAATTTTTCAAGTTTCTTTGAGAAGCTAAATCTAACCTTGTTGATTTCAAATTTCTCAGTAACTATCTTATCTTCATTAAGCTCTTCCGCAACTAAGATAAAAAAAAATAGATTTACTTGTATAAGTTTCTTTTGTTTCTTTTATTTTTTTTTTATTTATTATTTATTTTTTTTTTACCAATAATCTGGTTAAGGAAGGCTAAGAACATGTTCCTACTAACTAGTTATTTGAAAGTTAAGCATTATTTTCTTGAACATAAAAATATGATCGTTAGATTTGTGTCCAAAATAACGTAAAAGTTGCATTTTGTACTTATTTCTTATCATAAAATAAATGTGTACAACAACCATCGCTTTTGGAAAAATCCATTTAGTGCCTTAACAAATTATGTGTTATGTTGAAATTTTTTTATGAATTGAATTGTTTAACATTATTTGAAATTAATGAAAAATAACATTTTGAAACTAATTACATTCATTTTGAATTTTTTTTTGAAAAATAAACTTAAAAACGCATAAATAAAACAGTGCTTAAGATGGTTTCATATCCATGTACATATGCACACATGTAGATATGCACACAAAAATTCTTAATTTATCTTTGGGACAGTGAAATTCATTTAATCTTAATTTTAAAACTTAAAAATATCACTAAGGTTGAATTTTTTTTTTTTTGGTGAGAGCCAGAATAAGAATTTTATCTCAAAAAAGGAACAACCTTTTAATGGCAAAGAAAAAATTAGGCCACCCTTCTCACCATTATATAGGAACTTTTATAGAACCTTTTTATTGTGGAATCATACATTTAAAAATTTGACACCCAAAGCTAATAAAATTACCTCAATTGCCAGGATAAATAGTAATCTATCGCTAAATAAAATTTCAAAAGATTTGAAACAGCTTTCAAAAAGAAATATTAATTTGTTGTGCAGGATTGGGTAATTTGTTGTGCAGGATTGGGTAATTTTCCCCTTCTGAAAATTATTTGAAAATTACTAAAGTCCCAAAATTATCAGAAATAATATTTCACCATTTTCAAATTATAATTAC
Source organism: Euphysa ruthae (assembly GCA_035046665.1). Classification (NCBI taxonomy): domain Eukaryota; kingdom Metazoa; phylum Cnidaria; class Hydrozoa; order Anthoathecata; family Corymorphidae; genus Euphysa; species Euphysa ruthae. The sequence continues at coordinate 447 of JAUZNK010004564.1, read as the reverse complement.
GCAATTGCGCAAGCTTTAACTTTTCAAAAAATTGTTTTAAAATGGGAAACCAGAAAGATTTATTTGCTCAATTTTGAGCTGTTTTTGAGAAAAGTGCACCACCATCAGACAAATGTACAAATCATTTTAGAATCTCAACTGCTTCAAAAAACGATGTGCAACATCAAAGAAATTGATTAAGATGTAGATACAAATTATGTAAAAAAATAATTTATATTATGTAACATACGTTTGCGCAAATATTCATGTATATTTTCCACAATAACATCTCTTGTATTTGATGATAAAATTTGACTGAGAACATAGCTAAAGAAAACAACATCAATTTTTTTAGTTGCTAATTTGAAAAATAATCAGACAACATTTACTAATTAAGCTTATTTAAAATATTTTCAATATAAAGCTAATTTCAGCTAATTAGGGTCATAATATATATATATATATACT